>JAWPHD010006932.1:0-102500 GCA_037043455.1 Cyrtodaria siliqua | reverse complement strand
TTGACTACAGTATTAAAATTCTCAAAAATCGAATTCCACTACTGCAAAACCATACAGATAGAGGTCCACCACTGTAAAGTCTTAGAGACCGAGGTCCACTTGTGTAACGTCTTAATAACCGAGGTCCACTTTGTATAAAATCTGAGAGACCGAGGTCCACTACTTAAAATCAGAATAACCGAGGTCCACCTGTGACTGTGTAAAATCGGTTTGTTCCGTTGTTGCTGTGACTTTTGGCAAGTCATTGAGTATTACCTTTGTGGCTTTCTAGGCTTTAGTTTTTTATATTCATATATACATGATCATTTATGTGTTTTATTTATGTTGCCTATTAATGCTGCTTTGTTTTTTTTTAGAGATTATAACCTGGCCTTTTATTCATCTTTGTAATTATTTCTTTGCCTGTTTTTTGGTTGACTGTGGTCATTTTTCTGTTCGACTTTTATATCTACTTTTAACGAAATTAATTTACCTTTTGTTGCCCTCCTTTATTAGTGTCCTTAGGCTGGGCATTTACTGGCCATATAAAGCATTTCTGCCAGTATTCCTCTCTGCTCTTTAAGATTGTAAATAGTGTTGGCAATCTAAGACCGATGAATTTATCTGTGGTGTTTGTCTGTTGACTCTATGAACCACCGAAGTGGACGCGTCTTTAATTATTTCGAACTGTTCTTATTCATCTTTGGATTGCACTCATGAGGGCCAGCCAAATACGGACGACTAGATATTACTATCGTATTACTAGAACTAAATGTTGTGCCTATGTAATACAGATTTGCCAATATTTAAATAGTATAGACAAACCATACGCGTGACAAATCGTATACAATCGTAACTAATCGGTTATTTCCGTATCACTCCGGTAAAAGCATCAAGATTAACATTCGGTTATTTCCGAGATATGACATTTGTTCACCCTTTATTTCACGCGTGTGGTAAATCTTTATTGCCCGGCAACGAAATCCTAATTGTTAAAATAACATCCCTCTTTGTTTGCATAAAATATACACAGTTTTCTATGCTTTACATATCCGTCTCGTGCAATACGCCGTTAATGGAATTGCAATAAACAGGAAATGTGTCATAAAACTACGTTTCCCTAAATCATCGGGTGCGCTCCCATACAAGTATTATACTGACGTCTGTTGCCCCAATTAGGCCGTACTAGTTGAAGGGTGGAATATTGATAGTTGATAAACACGTGGAGAGCCTGACGTATTGGAAATTCACATCTAATACACCACTCCTACAGTGTTTGGTGGTGACGGGGAAATAAAAATGCTGTTTCATTTATGATGGTTATTTATTAATTATGAAAAATACGAACTAAATGATTTGTCCAATGTCTGTACTTTTCGGTAAACATGTAGTCCTTAAAATCTGACACTCGTAATAATGTATTAGACCCTGTCGATTCATTCGCAATATACTGCAATATATTTAGCCGTTTTAAAATTAAAAAGGCTGATTAAAATTGTTTGTAGGGTTAAATAATCTGGCTTAAGTAAGTCAACTAGTACACTGCCATACCAGCTAAAAACTGTTAAGAACCAGTTTATGTTGCCAACACGACCCTTCTCTCCATTTGCACCAACACCCCGTTCGACTTCACCAACATTGGTTGATGAATCCATGTATTTTCATCCTCAGACACGTACTCTGGCTCAAAATCGCAAGTTTACACATTGTTTAACCGTCTAATCACGGGCATTTCTCTAACTCAGCATCATTATTGTTTAATTCCAAACATGTTCACACACACTGCACTAAGTTTGTCTGCTTTCCATGTGTGCAAATCACGGCTAATGACGTCATAACCAGTAATGCGACAAGACATTTCCCCCTTATTTGTTTTCAATGCTTTAGCAATGCCTGTTCGCCTTTTCAGTTTTTATCTTTAAAACATATTTTCAATTCACATACATCAACAACATAGCAAACATCGTGTTTATAATGAGAATTCATAATTAAAAACACATTAACAACGGAATTGTTTATGTAGGACATATTTAAGGAAAAAACTTGTTACCTCAATTTAAATGATTTTTTTTTCTAGTAACTTCCGTGACACCGCTATTTTTAAAAAAACTACAAAATATTAAAAAAAAAAAAAGTATAAAAAGATAAATAAAAGTCAGTTTATTGAATTATTGAATAGGGAATTAGGATGAACAAAATAATAGACTTTTATAGACGTTTGTTCTTGTATTAATGCATGAACATATGTAAAACAGATCTCAAGACGTTACAGCAGAAACAATATACAATAATAAATACAAACCAATGAGATATTTTTTATGTATATCACTTATCGTAAGTCCACGAGTACAAACTACAACAATACAGAGAATGCTGACAGGAAACAGGTATACATGTATATAAATGCAGGTAAACTATTTTCATGATTTATTCCATCTTTTTTTTGTAAGACATATGCTCTAGAACTCTCCCAAAAAAAGGTAACAAACAAACACACGCGCTGAAACTAACAACAATTACAAGGATAAATAAGGGGCAAGTTATGTGACATCACAAACATAACAGGGTGAACGACCTGGAACGGTCAGTGGCAGCAATTTCATTAAATGTAATGTTTCTACATGATATAAACTGGCTCAAACTCAATTTTTACAGTTATTACTGCGTTTGAATAGGAGCTTTGAGTATACATCGCAGTAAGAGCGGATTATGTTTGAAATATTGTGTTTGTTTTGACAATTAAGCTTAATTTAACCCTTATTGTTTAGCAACAATCATTTTTGTCATTTATTTAATAACAAGAACAATATACAGCCTATATATGTTTAAAGTGATCATTAAACTTGTTAAAAGGTTTATCAAAAGAGATTATGGGGATATCATTTTGCAAAGCACCGCATGCTTTGTTGTGGACCCATTTACAGTTCGCCACTATGCTTTCCTCTTTAATTGTGCTATGCCAGAACAGGCTGTGGACCCTATGATGACGTCTACCTAAAGCCCAAAAGGACGGTGACGTTTGATGTTTGTCTGCAATCTTCTTGTCTTGTCGTGCCTCGATGGTTTGTTTTCTTGTTGCTCTGGCTGCCAATTCATTGAGTATCTTCTTTGTGGCTTTCTAGGCTATTGTTTTTTTCAATTTATATATACACACGAGCATCTTTGTGATTTACTTATATGGCCTATTAATGCTGCCTTGTTTGTTAGAGAATAGTTCATGGCATGGATTTCTTTATTTACATTGTCCCGTTTTATTGGGATGAGAGTAGGGTAAGTGTGAGGTTTGGTGCATCCTAGAACCTGGTTTAAACACCCAGCCGCCTTTTTTGCCACTGACCGTTCCAAGGCGGTAGCCCTATTGTCAACCCTTTTGTGTTTGTGATGTCTTATTTGGCCTTTTATTCATCTTTAAATTTGTTTGTTTGTGGTTGAATGTCGACCTTGAATGCTGCTTTTCCTGTTCGATTTTTATATCTATATTTACATAGTAAACCATACCTTCATGCCAGCCACACACTTTCAACCGTACACTCGCACATAGCTATACATTTATAGTGCAAACAAACAATGCCAAATAAAGAGGTGATTTGGTTACTTGCTTCTCCGCGGATTTACTACTTGTAAAACGTATCAACAGATATCTTTAAAAGTTATATACAGTTTCCCTAATGTAAAAGGTCCACTATGAACATAATATTATTGTAATGCCCCAAAAAAGTAACATTCACAAATACAAATCTTAATACTGGGCTGACGTTTCATATAACGTAACGTATAAAATATTGTAAACAAGATGAGTCAAACGACTCGGCAATAGTGATTAAAGGCAGAATATCTTATTAAAACGTAAACTGAAACAGCTGACGAAGTACTCGGAAGCGTTACAACTTAGATGGAATAGAATTGAAGTTACACATTAAGCCGAATACATAGCGTCGCACCATTGATACGTTGCGCTGACGCTAAGCATACAATAAGTAGCGTGAATTTCCAAATTGTTTATTCATAGCTCAGGAGCTCAGGTATTGTTTTTCTAAACACAAGAGTTAAAAGTTAGCATACCTTTTTAACGAAGCTTGCGTTTCAACTCATTTTTTTTTCTATTGACGGCTGGGCACATCGGGTGATTTAATGCAAATTTTAAGGCAATGTTATACACTAATACACTAATACTTGACACAAAGTCTATATCATCTCCGTTAAAGCTACAGACGCCCTATATCAATCGATTTATTCTTTGTGGGCGTGTCTTTATTTGTAACTTCATGTTTACCAGCTCATGTCGAAATCGGGTATTTAAGCAAGCAAATATAGCGCATGAAATCATTTACTGTGTATGCATCGACCAGTGCACATCGTACCTATATACAGGTAAAAAAAAGTTAGCTTCTTTCGGGGCTCGAACACACGACCTTCTGATTTCAAGTCCTGAACTCTATCCACTGAACTACAACGCTACTTGAGAAAATAGTATACTAACTAACATATATTATGAGGCAAAATAACTTAACATATTTGAACGCAACTAAAGATGGATCAATAAATATGCAGTCCGTATTGTCGCACGTGTAAATTAACATTGCCTGGTGTAATACTGTATCTTATCAATATGAAACTAATACTTCATCTCAAATCAACCATATATCGACTTGTTATTTAGCGCTTGATGAGTTTGTGTGCGCGCTCTTGTTATTACGTAATGCCTATTTAGTGTTAAAAATGCTACAAAAACCAATAAATAGCTGTGGTCTAGAGGTTCAGCGTACATCTTTCAAATCTTACAAGTGCAAGACTGTGGTTCAAAATATTATGTGAAGCAGTGAGCTTTGACTGGTTGTAGACCCACGGTTGGTGTACATGCTCGTATACGGAATATCTAGCTATCATTTTGACTGACCAGTCTACGGATTGAAATTGGATGTCTACTGAAGTTAATTATATATATAATATTAAATTCGACCTTAAATTTGATTTGCACGTACCATAATTATCTCTAAGTCCCACCCAGACAGAAAAATAATACAAATACACATTTCACAGCTAATTACACAGATTCAGGCTTAATTGGAATTAGTGTAAGGCAATATTTGTAATTAAGTATCTATATCGTGCAGTAACAACGTTTATTATATAACCTATAAATAGACGCGTTTTCATTGGCTAAAAAGTAATTTTTTAGAAAAAATATCTAGCGATATTGACCTGTTTTTTTGATATTGACCTGTTTTTTTTGATATTGACCTGTTTTATATAATTGTTTTTTTGATATTGACCTGTTTTATATAATTGTAAATTGAGGGTTATATAATAAAACAGTTATGGACTTTTCAGCATGTTATCGCCGAGGTCAATAATGATTTTTTGGTACATATCAACATCATGTATAACAGCTGAAAAGTCCATAATTGTATAATATTGTATGTGTACTGTTTTCTTTTTTTGAAAGAGTGGTTTCAATACTCCTGCTTCGCATGTTTAAGCCTGTAGACAAACCGGAAGTCGAATTCCATAACTATTGGTTTGGCATCGACTTTATACTTCGGAAACTGGTTAATGTATGTTCCTTTTCTAGATTCACCATATCAGTTTCGATGGTTTCTGAATGGTTTTGACTCTGTTCTGTACTGTCAATAGGGAAGTCTGTACTTTCTTCATTTTTTGATGTCCATTTATACTGTGACTTTAATTTGCTTGCTGTTTTTTTCTACCATCGACACAGCAGAGTGAACCCTTACCCTTTTGAGATATGGAGATATGGAGTCGCACGAACTACTTCATTCTGCGCCTCAAGATCTGCGTCATTTTCAGACGTTTGATGAACACTCTTTGTCGTACTGAATGTTTCATTTATGTCAGATATTGTTGCTCTATTTCCTGCGCAATCGTTTCCAGTTTCGTCCTCATCTACAAGAGGAGGCTTATCAATATGAACCCGCTGAAAATATAAAATGTATACAAAATCAATATACCATGGCGCTATTCATAGATGGCAAGATTCGAGTAGAAAAGCAGGGGCGTTTTTCTTCACAACGACATTATACTATTGAAGTCTGTATTCGGATATATCATATCCTGTTCTGTATTCGGGTATCACATATTATGTTTTTCTATATTCGGACATATCATAGTATCTTACTCTGTATCCGGATATCACATATTATCTTTTTGTGTATTCGAATATCACATAGTGTCTTACTCTGTAATGCGATATCACATACTAGTCAACTCTTAATTATGATATCAATTTTTTTCTTACTCTGTATTCGGGTATCAATTTGTTTCTTACTCTGTATTCGGATATCACATACTAGCTTACTCTGTATTATGATATCGATTTTTTTCTTATTCTGTTTTCGGATATCACATATTATCATACTCTGTGTTCAGATATCACATATTTTCTTACTCTGTGTTCAGATATCACATATTATCTTACTCTGTGTTCAGATATCACATACTATCTTACTCTGTGTTCGGACAGACGTGAGAATCACCGTGAAGCCATGATTCCTTGGGTTAGAATGACAGGTAGGACTCCGTATCGACCCCAATAGGAACTTTTTCGGTGAGATTTCAGTACCGTGACAGTAGAGCCATGGTTCCAATGCTTTAACAGATAGGACCCAATACACACCTACTTATCCGGCAAGGTTTTGAAGACATCACGCAAACTGCCGTATTTCAGTAGAACGAACCATAAATATACATACATAAAACTCACCAAAGAGAAGAATATCACGCCGATCGAGAATGTTTCAAATACGGAACGAGATCAAACGAGAGCGGTGAATGTAAATAGCAAAATGGCTGAACATATCGAAAAACATACTCGATCGGCATGATATTCTTCTCTTTGGTTACTTTATGCCTACATGTAAGGTTTGCTGAAATTCGGTGGTTGTTTATGCAGGCATTGAGTGATGTCTTCAGAAACCATGCCGGGAAAGTGTGTATGGGTCCTACCTTTCTGTCATAAGAACATACTAGCAATAGAGCCGTGATTATCACGGCTAGTATTCCGATATCACATAGCATATACGTCTGATACGGATATCACGTAGTATACTAATTCAGAAAAAATATGTTATAAGATAAGAACCTGAGGTATTATTTATATAACCTTCTTTAGATGAACATTTTCAGGTTAACTCGATAAAAGAAAAAGTTATATTTCACAATCTTTATTTGAAACGATTGTGAAATGAACATTGAATTATTTGAGTTACACTACACTTCAATTGTATTCTGCACGGTTTCATGCTCTCGTTAATACTAAGATGAAGTGCATAAACAGTAATCCCGTAACGCTTATATATAGAGGATATGTGTTGTTTTGGAGTGAATAACATATTTTATCACATAACATGTGGTGTGGGAGACTCGAGTGTAATATCACCATTCAATATTTTCGATAATCCACTAGTGGTATAACATAACGTTAATGACGTCATGGACGTCACGTTAATGTACGTTTCCTGACGTAATGTGACGTTATAAGTTATGCGATAAATAGAATCTAACATTCGTTCTCATTCATTATTGAATTTATTAAACTCGTTATCAAAAATGATATAATCTCGGCAAGAGCCTCGCATTAGAGCCTCGCATTATATCATTTTGCCAATTCGTTTAATAATGAGCACTCATGTAAGATCCCCTATTTATGTCATCGAGAAGTGTGAAAACTTAATATCTTCACGAATGCGGCTTAGTATAATAAAATTTCTTCTGTTTTTAATTCCTCTTAATTTCTAAACTGCTTAACCAATTTTAATAATCTACGACTCATTTTTTTAGTTAAGTTATTTCCAATCCAATGAGATAACTTTTATAGCAACTTTCGGGAAAAAGTAGTTTTTGAAAAAAAATGACCTCCTGACATTTATCAATGTAAATGACAACAATTCTGAAATACTAGACCAGTTTTAAAAACTATAGCTTATTTTCTTAGTTAGACCATTTACAGTCGAATGATATATATTAAACAGTTATTTTCTAAACAAATAAAAAAAAAGAGTTTTTGATATTGAAAAAAAAGAGTAGTTCCGGCAGTGAAAAAAACAAAAAACTCTATATTTCACACGTATGAAATACCACTTTTATTTCATTGCTAAAATCCACTATTTCACTGCTAAGCATAAAATAAATAATCATATTTTTCGAACAAAATGTTATTAATAACATATACATGTAGTTTATTTACCCTATGTCGGCATGGCCGATATTTGACATAGACGACCACAACTATTACAATGATGCCAATTAGAACTACCGATCCTATCACGGCGCCCACAATGATACCTGCAAAATACACGTAAATGACAATATGATAACTATAATCACATCTGCAAATGCAATTAAATGTAGATGATGGTATTTGTTAGGTAATTTGTCATACGAACATTCGTGTAAAACAGCACTGGTCAAAATGATAAAAAGAAAACAAGTAAACAAAAAGGAATCCTCAAGTTGTGAACAAAATGTAAACGTGTTATTTTTCGCCAGTTGTTCAGATAGAAAACTTCTCAAAGTAAGAACATACAATTGATATTTTTAATTATTTTCTGTGGATGTCCAGCCTCCAACTGAATACGATGGTACACAAAAGGTGACATAAACATGGTAAACACATATTGAATTCATGTAGTACTACAGTAAAGCGGGAGCTTCAATATTTAAATAAAATAAATTATAGTAATTTAAAAAACGTTTATTACACTGTTTTTGGGTGAATTTCTTAATTAAAAACATTCGGGGAGAACATATGAAAAAAAAATCCATTAAAAAGTACAAACAGAACTACGTAAACAGCAATTTTGACAAATATGTGCTCTATTAGTAAAGTTTTTTCCACAATAAATACTGAAAAGGGGATCCATTAGAAAGAAAAGCAGCATTCACGATTTTATTGATTCTGTTCATGAGTGGCAATATTAGTAAAACCTCTCATGCCCCTAGCATTGGCGGTTTGCTACTTTAAGCCATAAAGATTGGGCTTGATCACAAGATATTACGATTTCAAGATTTAGTATAATATACCTCACTGAGAGCTACTATATAAATATTATAGTTATCGAAACGAGGCAGTAACTCAGCCTTAGATAAATTGCAGTTTTTCATTTTACCTATGTTATTACTTGAGGGTATTGTGGTAGGCTTATTTGGCGACGTTAGAGTTGGTGTAGATGTTATAAGATTGTTTGTAGAAGTTGTAGCCATTGTAGAAGTTGTTGCCAGTGTGGTTGTTGTAGCTACTGTAGTTGTTGTAGGTGTCGTATTGCACGTAGTTGTTCGAGGTTGAGCAGGACAGTTTACGGAGAGCCCAGCTGTGGAAGGCGATGTAACTGTAAGTATAAAGAGGTAAGACATAATAAATATTGAGATTTGTAAATTGTTATTAGTGTTTATATCAATTTAAGAAAAACAACTTAGCTCCGTTTTATGGTCCAATCTCTAGAGTGAAAGCCCAAACTAATACGTTGCATGACACACTAACATTAAACACCCCACCAAATTCGGTAATGTACAAGGTTTTTGTGTGTTTCAGTTGTGCGCACAAAACTCCAGTTCTCCAAAAATAAAAGGCACATTCAAAATGACAATTGAGACCTACAATTTAAAATGACTGCAGGAGAAATTGAAGTGGTTGCTAATGGAAAACTAGCTGGTTTAACGAAAGATATAGGTATGACCACATATTTTATAAACAAAACTATACATTATAACAAACGTCGTTTCTTTTGTAAGATATATTTAAATTCACATTTGTTAAATATCATTCAAAAAGTAATGTACAAGGTTTTTATGTGTTTGAGTTGTGTGCAGGCACAAAACTCCAGTTCTCCAAAAATAAAAGACACATTGAAAATGACAAAAATGAACAATACTCTTAATAGCCAATGGATAACAACCGAGGTGTTTAATTACATGTTTAATTATTTCGTGACTGACTGATTGGCTGAATGAATGAATACATAAATAAATAAATAAATAAATTAATGAATGACCGACTGACTGAATGAATAAATGAATGAATACATGCCTGACTGACTGACTGACTGACTGACTGACTGACTGAATAAATAACTTAATGAATAAACAAACGCATGAATGAATAAATGAACAAATAAATGAATGAATGGATAAATAATAAATGAATTAATTAATTAATAAGCGACTGACTGACTGACTGACTGAATGAACGAGTGCATGAATGAATAATTGAATGAATGAATAAATAAATGAATGAATGAATTATTGAATGAATGCATACATTATTGAATCAATGAACAATTAAATGAATAAAAAAATGATTGCTTGAATAAATGAATGAATGAGAAAATGAATGAATGAATAAATGAATGAATGGATAAATGAATGAATGAATGAATACATGAATGCATGAATGAATAAATGAATGAATGGATAAATGAATGAATGAATGAATACATGAATGCATGAATGAATAAATGAATGAATGGATAAATGAATGAATGAATGAATACATGAATGCATGAATGAATAAATGAATGAATGGATAAAAGAATATGTCATAAAATGTCACAGGTAGAGCGTATTGGTCGCACATAGCTCTTGTAAGCAGCTGTGAGTTACACCCTAATTCATTGTTTAGTTGAACCAAATTCACAATGTTCATGATATATTCAGGTAACACGGAAAACCGTGCACATTTTAAGTGGCCACCATAGGACGCCATGAAGGGCCGTTTAATAAGTTTAGTTTTGTGCTAATGCATGTAAAAGTATAGGTATATCTCTTTAAAAGGTAAACTTGTGTAAGGGTCCTATCGTGTAGAATTTAATACTGCGAATTTAGCCACGTATGTCACGGACTGAACGGGGGAAATAATGGTTTGAGCGTAACGTTGGCTATAAAATCCATTGTCTTCTGGTTCTGGCCGGGATTGCTTGATAGTTGTTTTGTTTGGAGCAGGAGTTGGACGGCGAAATTCACAGGCAATATTTTATTAACTTTTATCGTACATTTGTATTCAGTGGGCAGCGCCATCTTGGTTGGCGGTTACGACATCCGGTTAGATTTGATGTTTCTCAAACATTAACTTGAGACTAGCATATGATTTTGAAGTTACTTTATTATATGTAATTATTGTAATTGATCGTTAATTGTAAAACAATATTAATTTGATAACGTTGTATAATAGGTACATTAGTTAACGTTGGCGTATACCTCAGTGATTGTAATACACGATTGAATTGATAATATTGTATATTAGGTGCATTAGTTAACAATGAGATGAGTGACTAGTATAAATGTTCGACTGGTATACATAGCGTTGTATAATATGGGCATTAGTTGACATACATGTGTGCATGCATAACTCAGTGAGTGTAATATATGAGTGATTTGATAACATGTATTAGGGGCACTGGTTAACAGCGACGTACATAGCATATACATGGCGTTGTAGAATATGTATACATTGCTACTCATCATTAGTACAGCTTACATATATTTATTAAATAATGATTTGTTTGGGTAATGATAATTATGCAAGATTCTTATGTTTATCAACCGACATCTAAAACGTATGTATACTTACAGCCTAAGCCATCCAGGGTTGGATATAAGCCATCCAGGTTTGGATATAAGCCATCCAGGTTTGGATATAAGCCTTCCGGAGTGGAACTAAGCTTCCACGCATAACGTTAAAAGCGGTGGAGACGGTCCCCGTACCTGCGCCACATGGCCAGGTTCTAGTAGCGACAACCCCCGGGACACGAGGTGGGCCCGTTATCAGTCCTCACTGGAGGAACATCATCCACAACCTCAGTGGAGGTTAATCATCATACATATCGCGTCATCAAACCTTTTAGAAGGCATTTGATGACAATCACTCATTGAATTCGCGCATCATCATCTTCATGAGCTCTCGCGCATCACAGTTATCGCGCTAGATCATAGATCAACATTGTTATAACTTTAACAACACTTTAGTGTCGTATATAGTCAGTCGACACATTCAGTATTTGTTACAATACTAAGAACGTCTTAAACGTTCATGAGAACATTCTTTTCATCTTTCATCTGTGTATTGGCTTGTTTTTTTAGATAATTGTATATATATTTATCATATTTTAAAAGTTGCATTAAACTTATGTAAATGCATTCACCGTCATTGATTCTTTCCCGAGTTAGCCCCAACCACTAGGGTCATCCTGTGACAGAATGAATGAATGAATGAATAAATAAATAAATAAATAAATAAATAAATAAATAAATAAATAAATAAATAAATAAATAATGAATGAATGAATGAACGAACGAACGAACGAACGAACGAACGAACGAACGAACGAACGAACGAACGAACGAACGAACGAACGAACGAACGAACGAACGAACGAACGAACGAACGAACGAACGAACGAAACGAACGAACGAACGAACGAACGAACGAACGAATAAACACTAACTATACGTTTGTTACATTCCTGAAATGTAGATTGCATTATATGTGTGGCTTAAAATGAAGACACTGAATATGGCAGCATATGAAAGTAAATTTGATATACTTTATGATCATGCACTTTTTGTTATTGATATTCAATATCGTGGTTAAACAATGAGACCTATAATTTAAAATGACTGCAAATGGTAGATGAAGAAATTGAAACTTGGTTGCTAATTTAAAACTAGCTGGTTTAACCAAAGATGTAGGTATGACCACATGTTTCTATAAACAAAACTATATATTATAACAAACGTCGTTTGTTTTGCAAGATATATTTAAATTCACACTTGTTGAATATCATTCAACAAGGAAATATAAAAAAAAAAAATTGTCAAAATATATATGCAAATACATACCAGAGAATGCGACCCATAAGTACCCGTCATCGGCAGTTCTACTGTTCTCTAAAGTATATGTTACATACGATGAGGAGGTACTAGTTGTTGCCAACGTTACGGTGTTGTTTGCACAATCCCATCTGGAGAGCTCTGTTCCACTTTCATCCTTCAGTGACAATAGTTGATCGCAGGTTCCTACACTGCGAAAAAAAGAAGGACGAGATTAAGACCGGATTTGATTAATGTGATTTATTGTCCAAGTCTCCCCCAGTCCCATTAATAACATGCACAATGTAAACACTGATCCGTGAAACACTATCTTGGTTACTATGACTGTATTTTACCAATAGATAACTTGTATACACATACTAATTTATCAAAATAAGGACATGAAAGTCATTACTGTAGCAGACATTGAGATTAAAAACACATTATTTGCCGATGATGCAACTTTCTTAACTGATGGATCAAAACAGTCAATTGAGAAACTAATTCATACTTTGGATTATTTTGGAGATATATCTGGTTTAAGACTCAACACCTCAAAATGCAGTGTTTTAAGAGTAGGTACAATGAAAAAAATAACTACTTCAGATGTATATGCGAATATAAACAACATTTTGCAAGAGAAGCCTATGAATTTCTTGATCAACTACGAAGGTAAATCGGGATTATTGTATGTTATGTCAAACATGGGGTGACATTGGGACTGCTGCATTGTAATACATGAAAAACAAATAATTAAAAAAGTAAACAAAGTGATTTTGTATCCATATAAAGACGGACAAAACATTTATTACGTTTATTTTTTAGAGTTGTAGAGTACATATCTTGCAAACAAAAACACATAGAATAAATTATGAAATTATTTCTGCATCTATATGTACCTGTTTCCTGTAAGCATTCTCTGTATTGTTGTAGTCTGGATAGTAGCGCCACAGTCGTCTGCCTCTATAGAACACGAACATCCGGTCGATGATGGAATTCTGGAAATAGGAAATCCAGAGCTCCACACATATACAGTCGAGGCTTGTGCGGTCAGTTGAACATTGCACATGCTCCCTATCCGTGTTGCTGGAGAGTAAATGGTTTTCAATAGTTACAAATTAATTATTAAAATCAATAACATGGACTATCGCTTTCAATGCGTCAATTTAGATTAACTTATATACATAGATTCATCAGGATAGATTATGTATTTTACTACTTTTCTATAATCTACATATCCAATTTTGTTTTACTTCTGACAGTTTCTGTCTTTGTAAAACTATGACCTTGACATGACCAATCCTGTGACGTCACACATGTCAAAGGTCAAAGTCTTCTGATGAAGGTCTTTGCTAAAGACCGAAATTGTCGAAAGTAAGTGCTTTCTATGCTAAAGACCGAAACTGTCACAAGTGCATTTAAATGTAGACTATAACAAGTATTTATACACAATACACAGATACATAAAAGTAGACCAAAATGCAGAACGTGAAATGTAGCATTCAAGGACCACAGTCAACCAAAACACGCATAGAAACAAACAACAATCAAAGTCAAGATATGACATTAAAAACATAAAAGGGTTGACAAAAGGGCTATCGCATTTGGGACGTTTAGAGGCGTAAGTAATACATATACATGTAACCAGCCCCCCGACTGCGCTGCAACAAACCGACAACGTACTTAGTGGATTACATATATGTTTTCCTCCCTTGTTATTAATTATGCCCCCCCCCCCCACCCCACCCTTCGAAGAAAGTGGGGCATATTGTTTGCAAATGTCGGTCTGTCTTTCGGTCTGCAGGTTGGTCGGTCTGTTGGTCATTCCGTCCCGAAATCTTGTCTTCGCGATAACTCAAGAACATATGGCACTACAAACTCCAAGCTTAACAGCATGTTTGAGTCATGGTGTAGTTGTGCACTTCTCATTTTGGTAGATTTGCATAAGAAATGTGGTTGCCATGGTAACAAAACTTGTAAAAGAACACGAAAATGTGCTTGTTTTCGCGATAACTTAAGAACTGCTGGCACTACAAACTCGAAACTTGGCAGGAATATTTGTGTCATGATCGTTGAAGGGGGCCATATATGTTTTACAAACATCTCTTGTTTTCATTGTGATGTCGTGTTGATGTCAATACAGTTTACAACGCATTGCATGTTTAGTTTTTGACCCTTTTACAGTTCGCCACTATGCTTTCCTTTCTGAATGTGCGATGATCAGACAGATGCGGACTTTTTGATGATGTCTAACTACATACAGAACGGGATGGTAACACTTAATGTTTGCCTTCAAGCTTGTCCTGTCGAGCCCTTACTGGGTATTCTTTTGTTCTTCTGGCTTCTGCCAATTCATTGAATGTTGCTTTGAGGCTGTCTGGGCTTTTGTTTTTATAGTCATGTACACGTGTTAACGTTTAAGCTGTTTTTTCAACCACTTGTCACCTTTACCGTGGGGCAAAAGTGTTTTAAGACAGATGACTATTATTATTTATTTCAAATTACTAGCTCCGCATTGAATATTGAGAAATACTCATCATCTTTCACACACATTTTAGGTTGTACATTTGTGTGTTTGTTTTACATTTCAATTCACAAGAGTTACCTTTCTTGGTGTCGGAAGTATATAGGTTCAAGTTCGATGGAAGTTGTTGCAGTTGAATATATGGCTGTGACTGTTTTAACAAAACATGAATTCAATTTAGGATTGAGTGTATTAGTGCGATAGTCTGACTTCATAACTTCATAAAAATTTAGGTAAATTGGAACTATTTCTAGTCGAAACACACTTAATTCTCACTATAATATATAAGATTTGAAATTGAAGAATAAATCATATATTATTAAATCCAATGTATATAAAAGCTAAAATCTTGCGTTTTGTCCTGTTTATTGACTTGCTCAATAGAATTAGTTTGTTGTACCTATGGCGTCATTGCGTTTGGGTTCTGTGCCTTCCATATAGTACATGTTTTCGTCTGTTTGATTGGAACATGGAGAAAATCGTAAGCAAACAAACTTATAACTGTATAAGACAGCTCAACGGAGCGACAGTAGTATACAGTCCCATTGTACGACAGTAGTATACAGTCACATTGTACGACAGTAGTATACAGTCCCATTGTACGACAGTAGTATACAGTCCCATTGTACGACAGTAGTATACAGTCCCATTGTACGACAGTAGTATACAGTCCCATTGTACGACAGTAGTATACAGTCCCATTGTACGACAGTAGTATACAATCCCATTGTACGACAGTAGTATACAGTCCCATTGTACGACAGTAGTATACAGTCCCATTGTACGACAGTAGTATACAGTCCCATTGTACGACAGTAGTATACAGTCCCATTGTACGACAGTAGTATACAGTCCCATTGTACGACAGTAGTATACAGTCCCATTGTACGACAGTAGTATACAGTCCCATTGTACGACAGTAGTATACAGTCCCATTGTACGACAGTAGTATACAGTCCCATTGTACGACAGTAGTATACAATCCCATTGTACCGGAATTCTCTGGTGGCTATTAAAGACGAGGCACTATAATTCTTAAAATCACACACACACACACACACACACGCACGCACGCACGCACGCACGCACTCACGCATACACAGAGTAGTAGTGTAGTAATACGCTTATTGATTTATCCCTTAACAAATATACCCTGTTAACGCCTATTAAACTATTATAAAAGAGAATTATATTCACTGTAAAATGTTTAACGATTTATTGATATGGACAACATGCACATTTGCTGTTATGGTACGGTTGTCCCTATAAACTCGAACACGGATCAGTATTAAACTATTATCTATTAAACTATTATCATTGATCATCGTAGCCAAAACCAAGCCTATTCCTTGAATGAAATAACTGATTCACCAATGTTGAAAACATAGAGTCTATATAATTTAATGTTTTATATAATGATTGCTTTTGTGTATTTTTGAGTTTCCTTATGTAGTATGATAAATTAAGTGTATATATTTTGTATTGTAGCAGTGCAGCTATTTAATGTAAAAACAAGTATAAAAGTCGAACAGGAAATGCAGCTTTCACAGAACACAGTAAACCCAAAAACACGCGAAACGACAAACATGAATGGCAATGAGGGCATATGACGTCACAAACACAAAAAAGGGTTGACGATAGGGCTAACGCCTTCAAACGGTCAGTGGCAAATTATGCCGCTGGGTGTTTAAGCCAGGTTCTAGGGTGCGCCAAACCTCACACTTACCCTATTGTCATACTTAAAATATAGCTGTATAATACAATCAACGATCGGGGATAATTCTAATATATATCAACGTCTGTGATTGTTTAATATCATTTTCCTTGATGAATCAAAATATAACGACCTTACTGATGATACGTCGCGAAATATAAGGTCGATAGGAAGTCTACATTAGTCATAATATAAGCATTATTTCAGGACAAGTGGTAATCGGTAAAATCAAACCATATCAGTCGTAATGTAGTATTGCGTAACTGAAGTGTCAAATTTCCTCTTCACTGAAGCAAGAAAAGTATTTGACATATAGAGGATCTTAAACGAGTTCCCATGTCATATAAAACTTATGAAACGAGTTATGATTTATTTTAATTTTAACCAGCCTTTTGGCGAGTTGAAATTAAAAATAATTCATAACGTGTTTCTTAAATTTTATATGGAATGGGAACGAGTTTAAGATCCTTTTTATCACATAACAATGCAATCAAATTAGTAAAATTAATTCTGATGAACATAGAACCGCCACGACGTCAGACATACTTTAGCGCCAAAACGTCATGAAATATGTGACGTCGTAACGTCGCGTCTCACACAAAGCGTTGCGTATAAAAAGAGTTCGTGTTTTACCTCTTTACAAAATAGCAGTTTACGCCAACTTTTTAACAAACCAACAACAATGTTTTGTATAAGCTGTCACAAATAATAAGTTTATGACTCAGATCTGGGTGAATTTGTAATAAATAAAATAGTTCCAGTTAATAAACTTGAGCAGTGTTACAGGTTTAATTCAACCAATCAAAATCGTTCCAGGTTGTATTACACGTGTGTTATACAATATAATATTAAATGGGTGTTCGACACTGCTAACAAGGGACGTTATGTGATAAAATATAATAATAAATGGGTGTTCGACACGGCTAACAAGGGACGTTATGTGATAACATTCAGTGATGAAGCTCATTACCAAAAGGTTTGTAAGTCAAATAGTGAAAACAGTTTCCCTGCCTGTTTTGCGATACAACATGCACACTTTTGATTGCTTGTTATAATTTATCCAAAAGATATATTCATTTTTTATTATTTATTTTATTTTTTAAAGAATAGTTTAAATATAATAGACACAGATCTCAAAGCGGGAGTACAAGTGCCACGAATGACTACGTGGCGGGTCAAAACAGAAAGTGACGGCACTCAACGGAGTGCCTCTTTATTACATGGTAAATTTCTTTATTGATTTTTGTTATTGCGGATCCCTACATCTATTGACTGATATGTATTTTAAAACTTCGTATGGAGTACATTGTGTCTTTACATAACGCATGCCTATATACAACGAAGAAGGAAAATCAATGCCGCATTGACACCTTACAATGCGTATCTTTTCCATGATAACTACGTAGACGTGCTATAAATCATAAATGACTTATTGTGGGTTTCTGAAAGAGTAGATACCATTAACAGACAGACAGACAGCTATTTTCTATTGATTTAAACTTTACAAGTTTATCATCATATACAATATGCAAACATATTCGTGACAGAATAAAAAAACAAAAAAAACAACAAAAACATAATTTTGCAAACTAGTTTCAATTAACTGTTTTGTTTTTGTTGAAGATGTCCATGTACGTTTAATTCATTAATCATAACTGGTCCCAGTGGAGCAGTTTAATATATGTGGAAAGGAAAACGAAAAATCTTTCTCTATACATAATAATACATTGAAATCATTCAAAATATGTTTCATTTATTTTTTTCAGCTTGTCTGCACAAGCTAAATAATTGAATGTAAATTTGCGATACAAATGATTTCCCCCATTACATTGAAACGCATTAAATATCAATGGATTATGGCGCTTTACATTATTGCTTTTGAACTTTAATCGAACTATGGAGTCGCCGCACGCTAACAAGAAAGCATCAATGACAGAAACTGAACAACATTTTTGTATACAATTTTGTATACATTTGTATAATAACGACTTTGAATTGAATTGAATTGAATTTTATAGTCGCACCAACAGCTAAGGTCATATGGCGACTTTCCAGCTTCCATTGGTGGAGGAAGACCCCAGGTGCCCCTACGGGCAATTTTCGTGCACGGGCGGGCACCTGGGTAGAACCACCGACGTTCCGCAAGCCAGCTGGATAGCTTCCTCACATAAAGATTCCTAGGCCCCTGAGGGATCGAACCTACAGCGGTGAGGGGCAAGTGATTTCAAGTCAGAGACGTTAACCACTCGGCCACGGACGCCCCAATAGGTCTCACACCACAATTAATTTTCCCATAGGGTTACTGTACAGCCTTTTCCAACATCTGAGCTTCAAAGCAGGGCAGCAGACATTGTTGTTGGTTTAATATCTTCAGTATAGCCAAGACCAGTAATTTAAAACAATAAAATATATAAGTTAGCCAGGTTGGTTTTTTTCCTCGCTCATGTTTTGTGAACCCTATGGAAAATACAAAATTCATACACTATCTAGCTGAATATGTGGTGCTTTGGTCAAACAATTCTGAAATTTGAATGTAACCTCATATCAACATGGGATTTTCTGTATCATCTGTCTTTTACACTGCAGATGTATGCTAAAGCAAAGAAAAGCCTATTTTTCAAATTAAAAATTGCCTAAAATTGAGAAAAAATAGAATTATTTTCTGTTTTCCTTTTGTCTCTAGGTCCGTGAGCTTTCAGGGGAGATAATAGAGGTGTGAGACCAATAACGACTTTGACGTTCAGAATATGAGATACTATCTGTGTAGCATGAGTGAAGTGATCTCTTACAGTATGATTGATATTTTAATAAGTTCACGTTGGAGTGAGTACGTTCAAACATAAATGTTTAGTTCTATTTGTTATTTATCGGCTGCTGCATGTCTGCCTATTTAGGTTTAAACAAATATTGTTGTATGCAATATTGATATATTTTATTGCAATGCTTTCTAAAATCTTTAAATTCTATAAATCTTGTTTCTACAGATTTGTTTATTTTTTTTTTACGTAACTTTAAGCACATGTTAAGCTATAATGGTCGATTCTTCTTTTGTGGTACAGGCATACCGTCCCACTTTTCTTTGTTAGAACCATTATTGTATACTTTCATATTGACCCGTTTAGTTTGCATTGAGCTAAGTGTGCAATATTCTACGATATTGCACACATTGATATTGCACCGGAACTTTTTCTCGCGCTTGCTAAAGCCGCGAAATAGAAATAAGGAACTACTTTCAACGGAATCCTGCCTATAGTGTCAACAACAAAAAAACGACGTGTTTTTGTTCAACCTTTTGTGGCAGAAATTGATAAAACAATTGAAATGGTCACTCAACCACTATTTTTAACGTTTTCGAATGGCATACAAACGTCATAAAATCGCTTGACGTTTTTAATGACGTCATCCGACGTCGACGTCGTTTTCGCGCAAAATAATCATCCACACAAAATGAAACTGAATGACATTATAGGAATTCCATCGAAAGCTATAAAAATAACACAAATATAATGAAAAGTTACAGTCATACAATTAGCATTGATCGAAAACAATATGGAAGTATACAATAAAAAGGTTATTGAATTTGTATGGCTAAATATTACTTGGAACTCGTTGCTTTGGCGCAGCTCGCAAGCTCGTCGTCCTTTGCCAAAACAACTCGTTCCAAGTAATATTTAGCCATACAAATTCAATAACCTATAGTACTGCATACCTCCCGCCATTCGTAAGAATCGACATTTTCTCACTGAGAGACGAGAAAGTAGGAACAGGAGTTGATAGTATAGAGCATTGCCAGAACTGACCTTTTAAGTTACTGGGTTTACACTTTTACAAATTATGCCGTTACAGAGCATACACAAATATACATTTTATTACCTGGTATGCAATAGTAGTCGACAGACATGTAGTGCGTTGTGACTGGGTATTGGGATACGTCTGCAAAACCACACTTTTCTGTCGAAAGCACAACATTTAGTACTTGTGGGGAACATAGTTGTCTTCCGTTACAATCATCATGATATTGTTGGTTTGTCTCGGTGTCCAGGGTAAACAAACAATCGTCTGTTGTCGATGAACAACAACTAGAATCTGTCCCTGCCGACCACGTGACAGGACATGAACTCGATGACTTATGCGCTCCGACCTTTATATCGCTAATGGCGATTACACTTCCCGCATCGCAAGTCAGGGATAGGGAATTCCCGAAACATTCAGAACTCGATTGTTTAATGGATTCTGTTAAAGTGCATTGACCTATAAATGAAAAGATTTATTCAAAACAACATACGAGCAATACGAAATTTGAATTAACACATCCAGTTTGTTTCGTCATTGTGTACTAATTTTTCATTGAAATAAAAGCTTCTTTTTTTTTATTTCATATAATAATATACTTTCTATTCTTACACGACCTGCGCAGTCTTTCATATGCACAAAGAAGAGAGACAACTGTATGTTATTCTATGATAAAATACGGCTGTTCCATTAATTCCCTGCGTATATTTCATCAGTTGGAAGCGCCACGTTACATGACGTCACTTGGTAAATATACGTCACGAAGACAAACGTAACAGTAATTTTAATGAAATGTTAATTACAACAAGATACACATAACAGTAATAAGCATCTTGAAGAAGCTGAGAACGTTTGACGTAATACTGCACAAGCTATATGATGTAAGCAATGACTTAATTGTTTGTCACGTGACTACTAGTGTATACCGCGTAGAACTTTGCATACGGGGGCGCCCAATGGAACATTCTCTGATTACCTTGATCTCAGAGATAATATACTGAGCAAAAATAGAAACGTCCCCAACTTTACCCATAGATTTAGACACAATGAAATTATATTTTATTTAATCTTATATGCCAATACCTTTGTTAAAGTCCAGCACTGTCATAAAACAATTTTCTTTGAATCAAACTTGTGGGCAAACTTATTCCCCTTGATTTGGTTTAAACAGCATTTCCGGGTCTTGTGGTTAAAACTTTGAGTTAACAGTTTTGTTATATTGAAATAAACAGAGAATGACCTCATCACCACAAAAACAGAGAAAATACGCTATTTTCACCCATTCTTGCGCCATACAGCTTTCAAGAACGAATATTTTCAGATTACCTCCCTTTATAATAAAAATATTGTGATTTCGCAATTTGAATAAAACATGTTTTAGCAGCAAAAAACAAACTTTGGTTTTTGATGATTATTAATATTGATCAGAATGATTGAGTGATAAGTATAAAATGATGAAATTTTATCTAGATTGGTGTACAAAGTGTAACAAAGTCAACCCTATGCAAATCACAGCTTAAAAGAGGGACGCTTTTTATTTTTGCTGAGTATATAAATTTGGTCTTATAACGGTACCATTCTCGAAGTGGTCGACGACTTTAACTATTTAGGAGTTGTGTTCAAATATACAGGGTCGTTTACGCTTAACCAACAAACATTATGTGGTAAAGCGCTTAAAGCTATGAAACTTCTATCAATAAATATAAAGAAATATGAGTTAAAACCGAAAACAGCTTTACAATTGTTTGATGCTTTTGTAGGTTCTATTCTTAATTATGGCAGTCAAGTGTGGGGTTTTACTAAATCCAAGGAAATTGAAAGAATTCACTTAAAGTATTGTAAACAAGTTCTTGGTGTAAAATTATCGACAAGTAATGCAGGGGTATACGGGGAATTGGGCCGTTATCCGTTATATATAAATAGACATGTTAGTATCATATAATACTGCCTAAGTTCCATTTTGCGTTAATATGTCCTATTTATAATACAATCAGAAGTAAATATATAAAACGATATTATAGCCATAGGCCTAGTATGTTTAAATTCATTGCTCTCCTTCAGTCAACAAACAAAAATGATGTTATCAATTTTAGCAAATACATCTGAGAAGCATTCTCTTTAAGACGTACCATGATAAATAACTTATAATCTCGTTCATCCTCACTATAATACAATTGTTCTATTGTACCGTTTTATATTTTGATTCCTATATATATATATATTTTTTTTTTTTCTCCATCATATATCTCCTTTTTTTCTTCTTTTTTTCATATTAATTCATAAATTAATGTACCTGTACTAATCTTGTTATTGTGGTCAAATTATATTTGTAAAATGTATGTTTATATGATGAAAAACTATGTAATAGTTTAAGTCAATAAAATTTCTTCTTCTTCTTCTTCTTCTATATATAGTGGCCCCACAATAGCGTAAACAATAGGGTTATTGTTGGGTTTGACTCGATATAATAAATACGTACCTGTATTGTATCTGTGAATACAATACAGTTAGTCATTCGGATGCGAGTAATTAAATCACTCGTGCTTACGCACTCCTGATTTAATTACTATGCATCCAAACTGTATGTTATTCACGTTAGCATCAGTGATTTAATTACTCGCATCCGAACGACTAACTTATTTTATTCACCGATAAAATACAGGTACGTATTTATAAAGCAAGGGTGATTTAATTACTCGCATCCGAACGACTAACTGTATTTTACTCACCGATAAATACAGGTACGTATTTATTATTTCTTAACTATTATCAAAAATAGAGACTTTGTTTTATATAAACAATATTAAGAAAACTGTCAGGTTTAAATGTTGGAGAAGTTAACAGAGAAAAACATTCACTGTTAACACAACATGGATCTGTTGACAAAATTAAAACAACAACATATTTACAAAGAGTTTTCAGATGTATGTACGGTCCTTTGTTGATAAGCGCATTTATAAATAATGAGCCTGTTTAGAATAATATACTCACCTGACTTAACGCTGTAGAGCCAACAAGCACATATCAATAAATAATATCCCATTTTTGTTTTATTTTAATACACAAATAGATTGTTACATTTAACTTCCAAACTTAAAACACTTTATTTTTTTTTATAATACCAACTTAATCAAGACTGTTTTAAATAATGACCACCTTTGTTTACGTCATATTCACTCAGTTCATAAATATATAGGTTGTGTTTGTATCCGTTTTTGTTGACTGGTATATATATTTACCCCACGAAAAGGATTTCGAAATGTCACATCAAGTAATTTAACACGTATTGACCTTGTCTATTTAAAAAACCCAAAAATCCCAGTTTGTATAAATACAATTTGGCATTTGGCCAAACTAATTCATTGAACGTCACAGACTTCAGGTTTATGCTTTCATAAAATAAATACAATTGTAAGTAGATATTAGAGTCGAACAGGAAGTAAACCTTATATTACAGCTTAAACACATCTTATATATAAAGAAATTGTTCAGTATAAAGAAATTTTTGGTTATCTTAGTGAATTATGAAATCCTTAGTATTTTCATTTGGTTAATAAATTAAATGCTTTTTTTTTTGTGTCAGTTGTGTTTACAGGAAAGTAAAGAATACGTTTGGCACTGAACACGGTAACAGGGAAATGTAAAACTGATTTGTCTATTTACGCAAATGAGTAACAAAACCTAAATCCCAATATACATGTATAAACGAAAAACCAATTTCTATCTACTGGGTTTTGTTTTTATTACTCAATTATTTTAATAGAACTAAGATAAGTTTTTAAAATTCCCCTGTCACCGTATTCAGTACAAAGTAGTTAAATTTGGCATTTAGTCAAATTAGTCTTTGCGCTGATTAAATATTTATTTGAAATTAAATATTTAATTTTAACAACTGCAGCATTTAATATATCATACGCATTAAAATTCCCCGAAATACAATTATGTATCTGTTTATTCTATCATATAAATAAGACAAGAAGAAAGAAAAACTTGATAGGTAATAAAATATAATATTCAAGTATAGAGAAATAAATAATGAAGTTGACCTGAATGAATGAACAATTTTTATTGCATTTCTATGGGTGAAAGATGGCGATCTCTCAGTGAGAGAATAATCATAATCGCTAAATATTATCAACTAACTCCGAACACAAAAAATACTAACTGCGACGTTGAGTTATGACGTCAATAACGTAATAATAGATTATATAACTGTTGTGATCGATTATATGAAAATCCTTCACTCGATGGTAGGCGTGTGTTGTTTTTTTCACTCACTTGCTGACGCTCGTTCGTGAACAAAACCACACGTCTACCATCTCGTGAAGGATTTCCCTATCATCTATCCCATCAGTTAAATAATCTCTACATAATCTATTAATTCTGTATGCTTTTTAGTTGGTATATTTTTCAAAATTTAATTCGATTCTATTGATTTGATTGCGTAAGTCTGTAGGTTATTAGGAGTCAGAATACTTCATCAGCTGTTTCATTTTAAGGTTTAAAGGGACACATGGCAATCTTGATTTTCTAAAAACTAGCGGCGTCCCGTTAGTTTTTCTACATAATTTGCATTTGTTCAATCATTAATGTTAATTATAAGAATTGTATTAAGCCGTTTGTTTTTGTTTTTGCATTTTATTATTTTTTGATATTATTGCACCAATAATATTAAAACTTATAGTATAATAAGACTAAATATTGAATACTTAAAATTTGATATATTTAAATATTACCAGGGTAAAAGTAAAAATGATACTGGACATATAAATCGAGACACCCATTTCAAATACTCCATTCGTCGGGTAGGACGCCTGTCGTAGGTGGAGGGACTATAATCCTTAGAAATACACACACACACACACACACACACACACACACACACACAAATACTTCAAGATTGCCATGTGTCCATTTAAAGGGACACAAGACAATCTTTAATGTGTTATCAAGCATTACAACTAGCATTGTAGCATGGTCACTGAAAATTCCCTTTGTAATAGCACAGGTGTAAATCGTTTAATTGAAAATAACACCTGTCAGAATAAATGGTGTGCTACAACTACCAGTTATTGGAGTTAGAGTATGGCAGGGAGCTGAAATGGACATACTACAAAACAAATAGAGTTTTATTTCATCTCGTTGGTTAATTTAAACAACCTGGATGGGCTTGCCAAAGATTGATTCTGGTGGACAGGAATGCAAACTTAAAGAGTCTAAAACATAGACATGGCTTCAACTTAAGACTTGCTTATAGACTGCCTGTCCAGGTACCACATGGTTCCTCACTTTATATTGCTTACCATTATGGTCAGCATTCAATCTCTTGTGACACCAACCACGTGGTTTAGCTTTGATCAGACCGCCATATGGTTGTAACGTGACACCGGAGTCAGTACCAACGGGTCTTTTAATGCGTTTGTTGGACATATAGTATACCGACCTCGGCTTTAGACTGGTCCCCTGACTATACTAAATATATAAATCTGAAAGAGTTTTAGTCAGGGGACCAGTCTACCAAAACTAGAGGGCGATTTTAAACGTCGTAGTTTCCCCAGGCCCTGGTTCTGGATCCGTGTAGCATAGCGGAACGAAGAAATCAGAAGCGGGCCGGGTGACCGAGGCTACACAACACCTATCATTATCATGTATCATCACTACCATCAGCATCATCGTAATTATGCGGACAGTTTTCTCAACACCATTAGACAAGAAGAGGGTATTACTGCGTAACTGTGATAACCGTGTTGTTTATACAATTTATTTCGAGCTTCGCCAAAGCAGTTATAGGATTTTGTTACACCAACTTATTTCTAATTTTTTAAATGTGCCTATCTGCTGTCAGATAATTGATGCCCTGCTCTGCGAAAATGGGTATATTTTTGCTCTGAGGTAAGTTAATTTCATGGATGAATTATAAAGATTCTCAATAATCAGAGGAAACTCGGGACAGTCCTATAACTGAAAGAGAGGGAATGATACAGTGTCATAGGAATCCCAGAATCAAGCTCTTATATTACTGTAAAATAGATGTATATGGTTCTTTAACGTGCTCAGCGGATATACTCCGAAACTCCGTCGGACACGCACGAGGATAGCTGAAATGTCTTTCCCAAGGATCCACCGATTCGTAGAAGGATTGACGATATTGAAAGGTAATGAACGTTGGGTTGTATGTGTCTAGTATAGTGTCTGGAGGCGGGGTAACTGGGGTCGGGAGGGTGGATAGACGGGTAAATGTATCAATCGATGGTCCCCACAAATCATAAGAAGTTACCTTTTGTCATCTGATCATTCATTTTGTACAGTCTGAACTCCTAAAAAATCATTTAGGCTGCGAATAATGTGTTCAAACTTTTTTTATTTTACAACGATTGTAATGTAAGCTCTCTAAACTTAATTTAATCACTGTCGATTTCCTGGGTAGAACCAATACTAAGCAATGGCAGATAGAGTGTCTTGGTCAGGGACACAACACATACTTATGCTCATGGCGGGGATCGTACCCACGACTGAATAAAGTTGGCTAAATAAGTGCTAATCTTTTACTAATATTTAAATTTATTTGGCTACGTTCCTCGCTTTAGAAACCCCTTCCTAGGCCAGTCAGGGGCGTAGCTGACCTGAAATGCATATATAGGCCCTACAAACTAGGATGGGGTCCGGGGTAGCGCCCGGCGTTTATATATATATATATATGTCTTTTTTTTATTTTTTTATTTTTTTAAACTTAGCTACATGATAGTTTGTTTTGGCGTATGAGTGGTATTTGAAGAAATATATTTTGAAAACTTTGATAATTAACATTTCAAGACAAAGATAAATTAAATGAGAAACAGTTGTTGATCCTTAACCCCTAACCCAACACACACACCCACACACCTTCACCTGCCCCTCCGGCTTTTAATTATTTTTTTTCTTCATATTGATGTATAGGCCCGGGGAATTATTGAAGAAGATAATCTAATTTCTATAGACTCGTATCTTGACTCATATTTAGTTCTTTACATATTTGATGCAACTCAGCCAGGAATATTTCAAATATTCACGTTTTAAGCAAATGAACGCGCTAACGCATCTGCCTGGCTGAGATAAGACACTGTTTCCCATGGTACACACAAGCTGCGCACTTCATGCACTTGACCCTGCGTGCTGCAGCATGAGTGCAACCGATAAAATACGTACTTGTTCTTTTGATTATTTTAAAATTATTATTTCTTATCCATATATCTTTACAAGCGCTATCATTTTCGTTGCTGCGTTTTTGTTTTTGTTGTTGTTGTTTTTTCGTTTGGTATATACATCTGGATTAAAGTGACTCATGATATTAGCTGTTCATGTTTGTGGTATTATCAGGAAAACAAAATGTCGTCATGTATTTATTCTAACGAAGTTAATCGACACCATCCCAATTTATTCAACGCAGTTGACTCTCTACCAGCATACACACTAGGCCGCCATGTTTATTTCATGGTCAGATACCACTATTGATTTGGGGCTTCTGATTGGTTGAAAAAAGTATAGGTCTATTAGGGCATATAGTCAGATTGTAAGGTAGATTCTGATTGGATTAAATTACCCAAATCATAACAAATCCCCATAAAACATCAAAATATTATGTTTCCATCATAAAACATGTTGATTTAGGATATTTTGACTGAAATTTGCATTTTTATGGATACAATTTTACTGAGAGTATATTTGCAAAAAGTAAAATTTCTTTACTGCCAATCTAGGGGTGGCCACCTTCAGTGAACTATTAGAGGCTGAAAGCATCAGATTATCCCCAATTTGCTGGTCATTTTTGTGTGTCTCTAAGATAGTTCTTTAAAAACAGTTAGGTTTTATCATCCATTCGGATATAGGTATAGGGGTTGTAGGCCAAAAGGCTATAATGGAGGCCTATGGGAAATGCAATAGTGGTATATGACCTAAAGCTAGATTCTGCATGGGGTAAAAGTGAAAGTAGACATACTTTTTTTCTAACACAATGATTTGAAAGTGTGAGAAAGGTTGAATTATGTTGTATTTTGACTTTTCTTGTAACTTTTTTAATGATTTTTAAATATTTGAAAGTTTTATGATGCATTATAGGTAATTTAAATTCTTTTATTAGGGTTGTGGACACAAAATTAGCCATACCTGACACCTGGTATACACAATTGGCCTATAATGCACCTATTTGACACAATTAAAGGTATATCTAGTAAGTTTTATTAATTTCTGAGGGCTTTGCATACATATTTTGGCAAAAATGTCAGAAAGTGACAAGCTGCGTCTGTCTGCTAAGATGTCGAAAGGGCGCTTATGTCTGTTTTGAAAAAGATGTTGAGGTAAACTCTGACTCTGAGTTCATTGCGCCTTTACGGTTAGTGTTGATATGCCAATATTTTATGCGGTTTAATACATTTTACAATTAAATAATTTAGTTGGCAAAAAATATGACATTTTTTATTTTTTTAAAAGTTTTTTCTACCCCACCCCCTTCATTTTAATGAATTTTCATGGATCTGTACTGTCAACAGTGCTTTTTGGCTGCATGGTTGCATGACAATGACCTGTAAAGGTGGCACAAGCAATATCTAATAAAAAAAAATACATTGAATTGTACAGTTACAGTCAATCTTGTGTAATGAGCATATTGTAAAACATGGCATGGCCTTAAAAATGGAGTTGGGGAGGATATTCTCAGAATTGTTTTTTGTCATTTTTAAAGTGAAAAGTTGCATTTTCTTGATGGTTTCACATATAGAAACTGCTGCATAATGTTAATTAATCCATTTGAAGGCAGAGTTTGAATATAGACCAAAACGGTGGCATTTTTTGGGTAAAATCTGCTATTTTGACCCCTGAAAATCACAAATATATCATTTTTCAGTAGAACTGATTTTCAAGAGAGCTTCAACTGGTTGAAAATCACATGTTATTGATGAAATCAATTCAAAATCACTTTATTTGAAACAAAAGATTGGAACGGTTGTCGAGATATGGCATTTTGAAGATTCTGGATTTACGCGTAAAAATCGCATGAATTTGACACCAGCCAAAGCCCTTTAAAAGCCCTCATATTTTGTAGACAAGTTTTTTTTCTAAAAACAAAAGACACCATTTTCCTCAGAATGAATGTATGAAACAATTTAGCCAGAAAAAACAAACTTCAGTTACCGTAGGTTTGAATGTCTATTTAGGTCAGATACCACTATTGATTTGGGGCTTCTGATTGGTTGAAAAAAGTATAGGGTCTATTAGGGCATATATTCAGATTGTAAGGTAGATTCTGATTGGATTAAATTACCCAAATCATAACAAATCCCCATAAAACATCAAAATATTATGTTTCCATCATAAAACATGTCGATTTAGGATATTTTGACTGAAATTTGCATTTTTATTGATACAATTTTACTGAGAGTATATTTGCAAAAAGTAAAATTTCTTTACTGCCATTCTGGGGGTGGCCACCTTCAGTGAACTATTAGAGGCTTAAAGCATCAGATTATCCCCAATTTGCTGGTCATTTTTGAGCGTCTCTAAGATAGTTCTTTAAAAACAGTTAGGTTTTATCATCCATTCGGATATAGGTATAGGGGTTGTAGGCCAAAAGGCTATAATGGAAGCCTATGGGAAATGCAATAGTGGTATATGACCTAAAGCTAGATTCTGCATGGGGTAAAAGTGAAAGTAGACATACTTTTTTTCTAACACAATGATTTGAAAGTGTGAGAAATGTTGAATTATGTTGTATTTTGACTTTCTTGTAACTTTTTTAATGATTTTTAAATATTTGAAAGTTTTATGATGCGATGTAGGTAATTTAAATTCTTTTATTAGGGTTGTGGACACAACATTAGCCTATGTTAACTTATTGTCTCTCGGCAATACCTTGCTTGTGTTAATATTGTTGTTATTTTTTTTGCTTATATGGATGAATACAATATTTTGGCATCTCTGTGTGTTTATGTTTTTAAAAGGAGCATTCATTCATGAGACAAGTTCTTTCTTAGAAGATAATGACCCCCATTTTTCTGTGGATTTCTTGGCAGCATATGTGTCATTTGTGAATATTTATCCCGGACTCACAAAGCTGCTATGGGTGTTGGACTGTGTATCTAAGTTATTTTACTGTTCATAAAACAACTGTATTCTGGTAAGAATACCGGGACGCAATCAAATTGGTATACAGGTTACATTGCACCATTGCGTTTGTGCTTCCGTGGTGTATAGTCAAATATTGCCTAATAAAAATCGTTTCCCTGCCTTACTAGTGATACAAAATGCATACTTTTGATTGCTTTTTGTTATTATTACCTATAATTCAGCCAAATGATGTATTGTGAACATTGATTAGTGTTTGTTTGAGATATTTAATTATAATTGACATAGACAGTAAAGCGAAAGTAGAAATGGGGTAAATCTATCTGTGACGTGTCAAAATAGAACGTGACGTCATTCAACAGATTGGCTTGTTCTTATGATACATGACCCCCTGTTTTTATTGCATTTTTATATTGGCGCACGCTCGATCGTTTGATTGATATGTGTTTTAAAATTTTCTACGGAGAAAAATGCGCATTTTTTATCTCTTGATATACATTCGTCCTATATAAAACAAAGAAGGAAAATCAATGGTGCAATGTAACCTATAGGCATTTTATGGTCTTCTACTACTTGGATTAGGTTTCAATTTCAGGGATACAGTCTATAAATCTCTCTTAGCGTACGAATACAGCTGGTTTCAAATCGTTATCGTCATTGATTATTGATTGGTGTTAAACTTTATTAAAGATTTTTATTTAAAAGCTCAAGGCTCCCGGTTAGTTTTTCTACATAACTTGCTTTTGTTCAATAATTAATATTAATTATAAAAATAATATAAAGGAAATTGTCTTTGAATATTACTAACTGTTTGTGTTTAAAGCTATATATGTATCTCTTTTTGGTGCTGTCTGATTTTAAAATAAGCAACACCTCTTCAATCATTAAACAGAGTTGATGCAACTTTAACTGAAGCAGTTTGAATAGGTCTGTTTCACTGCAAGTTTATTCTCATGAACTACTAATCAGATTTCAATAATAACAAACATCTAACATTAAACACTTTCTTCAAATGTAAATTTACATTGCTAAAACTGAGATTACATTCTCAGACACTCCAATTGCTATTACATTATCTTTCAGTTGTCTTTTTGTTTATAACTGTGATAATTTACCAATTCTTCATATTCTAACCATGATCTTTTCCCAATTCCCCACATTCTAATCATGAAACAACATTCTATTTAGTGATCCATTACACATACTATTTCAGATCATATTCATATTATAACAGTATACAGATGCCAAAATTAAACACATGTTCATTTTGTCTTTTGATGACTAGTTTATCTAGTGTTCAAATCTTTCATGATAAATGTGCTTTGATTGCTGACAATTACAAATAAAAAAATTCTAATATCTACACACTGTTCGTTTACTTTTATTATATTCATTCCCCTGACTGTTTTTTTATGTAACTGTTCTGAACGGCTTGTGATACTTTGTATCACTGGTTTCTTGTTCATTTTCAATTTGGGCCTAGATATGCATGACAACATGGCATTTAAATTTTAATTCAAAGGCAACTCAATGCAAAAATCAATGGTCGTGTTACACCTAGAGGCGATCTGAAGGAATGAATGAGTGAATGATGGTGTTTTACGGAACGTCGACACATAAATATGTCATTTTGTGCGCAAAAACTGATGAAAGTTGAAGACATGAAGTAGTAATTAAAAATTAATGTAAATATATAAAGATAAAACTATTTACAAATAAGGGATGATATGGTAGTAATATAAACTATGTATGCCCGTCAACGGGTATATACACGAGTAAATATGTATAGTAACATATTAAAATGATTTATATAGTTTAATTTCTTTCAGGAGATCTAAAACAAGACTAACATCTATAGTATCAAATAACTCTTTCATAGTATTAACATTGTTGTACCTTTGATCTGAAGCACGGACAAAAATTGTTTTTGCATTTAAAAAAAGAAAATAAAAAAAGATAGTTCGGCAGAGATTGAATAATTGTGACTAATGTACAATGTCTTCATGAAAAAAACGAACCGCAAACACTGATCATATACCGCAGTATTTTAAAACAATATAATTTATATAATTTCCCTTTTTTTTTTTTTTTTACCTAAGATCGATAATCGGCCGACACCAGTATCACAGCTGCTTGGCACGGTCCACTAGCCAACCGGAAACGGAGATAGTTACCATAACGGGACACCATTGATTGGTGCTTAAACATTATTTATGGTTTTATATCGATTTTACCATATGGATGTCATTGGAGGTGAAGAAAAACGATTATAATCTAGAAATACCTTAAATTGCTTTTATTTTCGTCCGTTATGTGATTGCCCGGATTTAATTTTTTCCTTTAATTTGAAACGATTTCCGGCGATTTCTTATTGTGTAAAGAGACTGTATTTCGGATTAACGTCACTTTAAACAATATTTCAGTCAAACATGATGGTGTCTACTTGTAGCAGTCTACTCGATGCTCAACTTTACAGTGTGCACGGCGCGCACGTGTCAAATGCACCAATTAAAAAGAAAATAACTATAAATGTGTTCGGTCCTAAACATTCCATGATCATCACTCTATATTTACACTTTTAGTATTCATCTTTTGTTATTATTATTTTTTGTGCGGGGGAAGAATTTCTTATAATATTTGTTTTGCACGAATAACACTTTTCGTTGGCGTTCATGTGAATACATATCACCTCATTTATTCCATCAATGCGGTATCTTATTCAGCCCATTGCAATGGATGAATTCTGTCTTCCATGCAAATATTATATCAATTTCTCGTTTTTCAATTTCCCCAAAGATCCATTCTCTATCAAGGGCATGTCTTTACAGACTAAATTATTCCGTGAGTAACTTTTCTCTTAAGATTATTGGCATGTTCGTATCAGGTTGACAAATGATGATCTCAGGCGAGAATATTGGTGTGATATTTTGTTTTGTTAACACCGTGGTTGATTTAAGAGTAAGAGACGGGAATAATAAACCGCGTTTAAAAGCGCTGGTGTGAGTACAAGTCGGAACGCTATGATCACATCATACTAGATCCCAGTTCATACTAGAACGGGCACGTACAAACCAGATTACCATTTCATACGTTTGGTCAAATACAAACCAAATCCCCGATCACATGCCCGGTCAAGTACAAACGAGAACACTTTTCATAAATGGTGGATTAAATACCAGCCAGATCCCCGTTCACACATGCTGCATTTAGTACAAAACAGAGCCCCGTTCATACATTCTCGGTCAAGTACAAACCAGATCCCCGTGCATACATATTCGTTCAAGGTACAAACCAGATCCCCGATCATACATGCTCGGTCAAGTATAAACTAGAGCCCCGTTCTCATATGCTCAGTCAAGTACAAACTAGATCCCCATTCATAAGTTCTCGGTCAAGTACAAACCACAGCCCCGTTCACATATGCTCGGTCAAGTACAAACCAGACCCCCGTTCATATATGCACGGTCAAGTACAAACCAGACCCCGTTCTTACATACTTGGTAAAGTAAACAATAGAGCCCGTTCGCACATGCTGTGTCAAGTATTAGCGAGACCCCGTTCATCCATGCTCATTAATTTAAACTGTTGAATATTGAGTTAAAGGCCACATCGGTGAGAGGCGAGAACGTTTCAAACACAGCGTCTTTGTCCTCTCGACCACGGAAGCGCTGTTGAGTCAGAGAGAGAGGGGATGGTGGAAAGGGGATGGTGGATGTCAGAGAGAGGGGATGGTGGATGTCAGAGATAGGGGATGGTGGAGAGGGGATGGTGGATGTCAGAGAAAGGGGATGCTGGGGAGGGGATGGTGGAGAGGGGATGGTGGATGTCAGAGAGAGGGGATTGTGGATGTCAGAGAGGGGATGGTGGAGAGGGGATGGTGGATGTCAGAGAGAGAGGGGATGGTGGAGAGGGGATGGTGGATGTCAGAGAGAGGGGATGGTGGATGTCAGAGAGAGGGGATGGTTGAGAGGGGATGGTGGATGTCAGAGAGAGGGGATGGTGGAGAGGGGATGGTGGATGTCAGAGAGAGGGGATGGTGGAGAGGGGATGGTGGATGTCAGAGAGAGGGGATGGTGGAGTCAGAGAGAGGGGATGGTGGATGTCAGAGAGAGGGGATGGTGGAGTCAGAGGGAGGGGATGGTGGAGTCAGAGAGAGGGAATGGTGGATGTCAGAGAGAGGGGATGGTGGATGTCAGAGAGAGGGGATGGTGGAGTCAGAGAGAGGGGATGGTGGAGTCAGAGAGAGGGGATGGTGGATGTCAGAGAGAGGGGATGGTGGAGTCAGAGAGAGGGGATGGTGGAGTCAGAGAGAGGGGATGGTGGATTTCAGAGAGAGAGGATGGTGGATGTAAAAAGGAGATGGTGACGAGTGCCCATAGACGTACTATTCAACATGTGGACATTACCTAGCTTTATGAAGATTTTGTTTGTATGGTGTACATGTTTTACGTCATATTCAACACATGCAAGGTTATATATGACGGATGACCACCTACTCTTCCTGGGTAGAACCGGTACTGTAAACCTCCCGCCATCCGGGCTTAATGAAGAGTAACACTGCAATCATATTTGTGAACTCGGGGACCAGTAGACTATATACTGCGTACCGGGTACCAGTCTATCAGGTTGATCTGAAAAATAAATTGGAAACCGATTACCGAAGGAGGGTTGCTGGACTAAATGAAGAGGAACAGCTTAATGAAGATGTTTATGTAGCAGGACCCCTCTGGACCACGGTAGAACTTAATGAATTTTCTTAAAAATATTTTCTTTGTGAAACTTGATGTCTGTTGCGCGAAATATCCAGCAAAAACACTTGGTTGACCAATTTGCTTTTTTTTTGTATCAATAGTTTGAAGAGACCCTCTTGAATTTGTCCATTTCACTGACATTTTCAAATGTATCACTACCCAGTATTAGATTCTCAGATCTGGGCTCCGAAACATTCAGGCATATCCTAACCTGTATGAAATCATGAACTTGTCCCATCCTTGTCACCTGCAACAAAAAAAGAGAAAACATTTGCACATTTTAAGAAATAATCAAGAACCGAATAACACAGCTCTTTTTTTTAAGCTCCATAAAGTTCTACCGTGACTGCCTACCGTGACTGGCAAGGGAAATAACTGTTTAGTGAGACCTTAATGTTTTTCTCTTTTTTTGGTGGCGGCGGAGGCGGGGTAGAGGGTGGGGGGGGGGGGGCGGGGGGAGGAGAGGGGTGGATAGGGGGTTGAGGGAATCGCAACATTTTACATTTCAGGCCATTTGGGATCCTACACTCCTTCATCTTAGACCGGTTATGGGTAACAGTAATGTCAACGCTTAAACCCCACTCTTTGTCTTTTGTCTTTACATTTATATACTGTCAGAACCGTTTCATTGGAATGCATGTCTAAAGCGGTATTTATTAGGCCTACTGGCAATATCCTATATTGTTAATATGCACGAGAAACCGCATCTAAAGGGAGGAGTGATCTGAGCCAAGCGTCGAGTTAAATTACCCTACGAACATGGTCAGCATACATAATCACGAATCTGCTCACTACATTTTTTATTTATTTTTTATCTCAAAGTCATTTTTTTTGACAATTTCAACTCTTTTTTTCAGTGCATGGTGACCAATTTTCTGAGATGTTGCGATTATACAAAACAACAAAAGCAAAAAAAAAATAACAACACGCTTCTTCGCTCGAGAATAAAAATTCTATATTCAAACCTATACCATACTACATGTATAACATCTATTTATCACAAAACAGCAACAGCTGATATATCTCAGAGTCGCACTAGAAACGGTAAGCTTGAGAGCCGGAGGACATAAGGAAGCTGGCAGAAGCGAAATCACTGCTTTCAGTAATACTTAAATTAAATGGTAGGTTGGGGTAGGGGAGATATAAATTAAATGGTAGGTGGGGTGGGGTAGATATAAATTAAAACGATAGGGATGCAAACGTTACACTTATTTTAACATTCAAATTTAGATAAATACATATTTTAATTATATTCAGTTTCAAAGTCACTGACTAGTAACAATACCACCAGCATATGATATACACACACAAATTGACGTTATAATATAAAAACATGTGTTAAACATGTTCTAACATAAATATTAATGACAGTTGAAATATATATATAACAGAAATTCGACCTTTCGTACTGAACACAAATTTCTTATAAAAATGTCAGAAAGAATGAAAAATAAAATTGTTTATTTGCTTAGCGAGGGCAAATTCTTCATATTAAGAAATCAATATCGTCTCATTTGGATAGCGCACTACCACGTAATTGAATTTGGCTCCAGTTGACTAGTTCCCAATTCCCATTACAAGACAAGAAATGAGAAATTCTTCTTCTATTTCGTGATCAGATTACCGGACATGTTCATGTACATGTATTTGTAATGGTTTGTTACTGGCAAGTTTTACTGAGTCACGTGCTGTTTTTGTTATTTCAATGTTAAATGTAAAAAAACAAGAAACGTACCAGTTGTACTTTTTTTTCTTTCCATATTTTGTAAAATATTGTAAATTGAACACTCATTTTCGTACATAATTATGCTCACCAGTCAAATGTACTTTAAGAATGTTTAACGAAAGGTATACTTAAGAGGGTCTCAAGGCAGATTGACTATGGCAACTGAGTCATTTTCTATAAATAAAAACAATTATTCACTTCCTGTTATATTATTTTAAAATATATACCACAAGTACTAGTATGGTTGGAGGAATGAGTTAATAATTGTTAGGGTCAGATGTATGCACTATGTGAATGGTCGGAGTTCCAAAAACATTTAGTTGGTGGTGCACCCCGCCCTTGGTTGTGCACCCCGCCCGGTGTTACTGGTGGTAATGAGTATTGTAATTTTGATAGAAAAAAACCCCACTAACAATTGGGCTAACAATTTGGTTGATGGTGGGTAGATGGGTGAGGAGGGGGCGTGGATTGGGGTGGGCAATATGCACCATAATTACGTTGTCAGAATAAACACAACTGCGGAAAGGGATATGTATTAATTGTTTTCTATTGCTAAATGTAAACCTACTACTGGTACGGTACTCGTAAAGTAAGAAGCATAACTCACGAAAAACTAGAGAAAAACAAAACGACTGCTTATGTCCCTTGTTATAATAGTATTAGTACATGACATGTACATTACACAGACTGGAAGAGAGATTGATTAGTGTCCGTCCAAATACAAATGAAAACCCTCATTTTATGCTTGATATGAACTATTATATGATAATTATATTAATATAATAGTATAATATATGAAGTTTCATATGAAATGTGCATTTGTATTAAATTATGCATTACATTAAGGCATAATTATGCTACTTTTGGTTTAATTTTGTTTATGTTTCGTCTGGAAAACGACTCGGCTGGTGTGTTGCTAAATACACATAATTATAGGTAGTTATATTGCTAGCAGTTGTAGACGCGACGATACATATTACTGTATACACCGGATATAGGTACCCAAAAAGCAGTGAAAATGAACAAACTCACATAAATGACCTTCCACTGAACGCACACATTTGATTTTTTAAGGAAGGATCTTCACGCCACCTCTACAGCTGCAGGTGTAGTAAGACTTGTTCATGTATTTTATCCGTTCACAGACCTGCTAATAACTAAAAAATGCAGTCTTTCTTCATTTTCAGAGTGAATCCAACATGACGGTGGTACTTTAATTTTCGTCGCAGCATAGCTCAATTAAACGATTCTTTACAAAATCACGGAACATGTGAATGACTACTTACACTCCCAATATGGTGGTTAGTTATAAAATCTGATTTTATGCTACTCCGACAAATTGAAAAATGCATAAACATAAAACAGCATGTGTACGGACAATTGCACTTATTTTGTACGCCGTATTGCAGAGAAAAAAACAAACTGTACTGTACTCGTAAAGTAAGAAGCATAACTCACGAAAAACTAGAGAAAAACAAAACGACTGCTTATGTCCCTTGTTATAATAGTATTAGTACATGACATGTACATTACACAGACTGGAAGAGAGATTGATTAGTGTCCGTCCAAATACAAATGAAAACCCTCATTTTAAGCTTATTTTGTACGCCGTATTGCAGAGAAAAAACAAACTGTACGGCGTATTGCAGAGAAAAATAAAATAACTGTACGGAGTATTGCTTACTAATATATATAAACACTGCTGATTTCAAGAGATTCTCTTTTCTTATTTTCCGTTGGATTAAACAGAGTTGAGTTGATCATGAGTATACTTCCCTTTTTAAAACCATAATTACGTTGTCAGAATAAAGACAACTGCGGAAAGGGATATGTATTAATTGTTTTCTCTTACTTAATGTAAACCCACTACTGGTACGTACTCGTAAAGTAAGAAGCATAACTCACGAAAAACGAGAGCAAAACAAAACGACTGCTTATGTCCCTTGTTGTATTACTGCGCGTCGAAAGAGACATTAATTAGTGTCCGTCCAAATACAAATGAAAACCTTCATTTTATGCTTGATATGAAATATTATATGATAATTATATTAATATAATAATATACTATATGAAGTTTCATATGAAATGTGCATTTGTATTAAATTATGCATTACTTTAAGGCATATGCTACTTTTGGTTTAATTATGTTTATGTTTCGTCTGGAAAACGACTCGGCTGGTGTGTGTTGCTAAATACACATATTTATAGGTGGTTATATTGCTAGCAGTTGTAGACGCGACGATACATACTACTGTATACACCGGATATAGGTACCCACAATGCAGTGAAAATGAACAATCTCACATAAATGACCTTCCACTGAACGCACACATTCGATTTTTTAAGGAAGGATCTTCACTCCACCTCTACAGCTGCAGATGTAGTAAGACTTGTTCAAGTATTTTATCCGTTCACAGACCTGCTAATAACTAAAAAATGAAGTATTACTTTATTTTCAGAGTGAATCCAACATGACGGTGGTACTGTAATTTTCGACGAAGCATTTTTAACAAAATCACGGAACTTGTGAATGCCTCCCAATATGGTGGTTACTTATAAAATCTGATATTATGCTACTCCGACAAACTGAGATATGCATAAACATAAAACAGCATATGTACGGACAATTGCACTTATTTGTACGGCGTATTTCAGAGAAAAATAAAATAACTGTACGGAGTATTGCTTACTGATATACATGAACACTGCTGATTTTAAGAGATTCTCTTTTCTTACTTTCCGTTGTATTAAACGGAGCTGAGCGAGCTGATCATGAGTATACGTACAGTTAAATAAAGATGTTCTGAACATTTAACAAACAACTCCCGTTCTTAAAACAGTTATACTATAATGTGTGGTGTGTTGCAAACAGCACGAACTGTGTGCAGCAGCTAGCTAAATTCATGGGAATATTATTTTTTTAGCATACCATGTGTCTATAGGAAAAAAAGAAAATATCATGTGTCAAAGGTAAAGCATTCATAACGTGTGTCTATAGTAACGAAGGGAACATACTGTTAACGTGTGTCTATAGTAACGAGGGGAACACGATGTTAACATGTGTTTATAGTAACGAACGGAACACGCTGATAACATGTGTCTAAAGTAAGGAATGGAACACACTGATAACGTGTGTCTATAGTAACGAAAGGAACATACCTGATAACATGTGTCTATAGTAAGGAAAGGAAATACCTGATAACGTGTGTCTATAATAACGAATGGAAAGCACTGAAAACTTGTGTCAATAGTAACTAAGGGAAAGCATTGATAATGTATGTCTATAGTAACGAAATGAAAGCACTGATAACATGTGTCTATAGTAACGAAAAGAAAACACTGATAACGTGTGTCTATAGTTACGAAAGGAAAACATTGATAACGTGTGCCTATAGTAACTAAAGAGAAGCACTGATAATGTGTGTCTATAGTAAAGACTTGTTTATTTGTTTGAAAGGTGTTTTACGTCATTTTCAACACATTTAGGCCATATATGACGGTCAATTCTGTTTTGTGGTAGAGGCAGAGCATCCCATCTTTCTTGGGTAGAACCAGTACTGTATACCTCCCGCCATCTGTAAGAATCGACATTACACTGGTGACGGTACTAGCAACATTGGTAATTCCTTCACCAAGGAGACATAATATACACTGGGGACGGTACTCTAAACAGGAGTACCTCTATTCGTCATAGTAACGAAGGTAAAGCACTGATAACGTGTGACTATAGTAACGAAGGGAACACACTGATAACGTGTGTCTATAATAACGAAAGGAACATACATGATAACGTGTCCATAGTATGGAAAGGAACATACATGATAACGTGTGTCTATAATAACGAAAGGAAAGCACTGATAGCGTGTGTCTATATTAACGAAAGGCAAGCACCGATAATATGAGTAACGAAAGGAAAGCACTGACAACGTGTGTCTATATTAACGAAAGGAAAGCACTGATAACGCTAGTCTATAGTAATTAAGGGAACGCACTGATAACGTGTGTCTATTGTAAATACTTGTTTGTCAGCTATACGTTCCTACACCAGGGAGATCGACACTACACTGGTGACGGTCCTGGAAATAGGGGTACGTCCCTTCATCCATGAGACCGACACGTCACTGGTGACGGTACTGACAAAAGGGGTACGCCCCTTCATCAAGGACACCGACACTAACCTGGTGACGGTACCGGCAAAACCGGTACGTTCCTTCATCAAGGAGATCGACACTACACTGTTGATGGTACTGGCAACATGGGTATGTCCCTTCATCAAGGTCACCGACTCTACAATGGTGACGGTACCGAAAGCATGGGTACGGCCCTTCATGAATGAGACCGACACTACGCTGGTGACGTTTAGTCAATAGGGGTACGTCCCTTCATCAAGGACACTGACACTACACTGGCGACGGTATTGACAACATGGGCACGTGCCTTTATCAAGGAGACCGACACTACATTGGTGATGGTACCGACAACAGGGGTACGTCCTTTCATCAGGGAGACCGACACTACACTGGTGACGGTACTGACAACATTGGTACGTTCCTTCACCAAGGAGATCGACACTACACTGGTAACTGTACTGACAACATGGGTATGTCCCTTCATGAAGGAGACCGACACTACATTGGTAACGGTACCGACAACAGGAGCCCGTGCATTCATCAAGGAGACCGACACTACACTGGTGACGGTACCGACAACAGGGGTACGTTCCTTCATCAAGGACACCGTCACTACACTGGTGACGGTAATGACAGCAGGGGTACGTATGGAAAGCCTCGGCAGCCTTCTGTTGGCCTTTTGCATTTTGTGCAATACGCTTTGTAATTCGTTTTGTATGGAAAGCATCGGCTGCCTTCTGTTGGCCTTTTGCATTTTGTGCAGTACGCTTTGTAAGTCGTTTTGTGCATTTTCTAAGTTGTTATGTGCATTTTCTAAGTTGTGATGTGAATTTCGTAAGCTGTTATGTGCATTTCGTAAGTTGTTATGTGCATTTTCTAAGCTGTCCTGTGCATTTTTGAAGTTGTTATGTGCATTAAGTAAGTTGTAACGTGCATTTTCTAAGTTGTTATGTGCATTTTGCAAGCCGTCTTGTGCATTTTCTAAGTTGTTATGTGCATTTTCTAAGTTGTGATTTTCGTAGGTTATTATGTGCATTTTCTAAGTTGTCCTGTTCATTTCGTAAGTTGTTATGTGCATTTTGTAAGTTGTGATGTGCATTTTCTAAGTTGTCCTGTGCATTTTGTAAGTTGTCTTGTGCATTTCCTAAGTTGTAATGTGCATTTCGTAAGTTGTTATGTGCATTTTCTAGGCTGTCCTGTGCATTTTCTAAGTTGTTATGTGCATTTAGTAAGTTGTTATGTGCATTTTATATGTTGCTATGTGCATTTTCTAAGTTGTCCTGTGCATTTCGTAAGTTGTTATGTGCATTTTGTAAGTTATGTGCATTTCCTAAGTTGTTATGTGCATTTCGTAAGTTGTGATGTGCATTGTTTTAGTTGTTATGTGCATTGTTTAAGTTGTTCTGTGCATTGTTTAAGTTGTCATGTGCATATTCTAAGTGGTTATATGCTTTTCGTAAGTTGTTATGTGCATATTCTAAGTTGTCTTGTACATTTTCTAAGTTGTTATATGCATTTTCTAAGTTGTTATGTGCGTTTCGTAAGTTGTTATGTACATTTAGTAAGTTGTTATGTGCATTTCGTAAGTTGTCTTGTGCAAACTACAAGTCGTCGTTAAGTAGACTTTTTATCGGATGAAGTTTTGAAGGAAACACCGGTAGAAATGGCGGCTCCAGGAGCGAACGCTATGCTCTGCATAACGCTATGCTCTGCATACTTTAACAAAATTGAGCTAGGGACATTATACAATAAATTCTTAGAACAGAAAATTGATTTCAAAATGTGTAAGGGATTGTCTGACGTGAAGTAAATAAATCTTGGTCTGAAAACAATAGATCGGGCCACAGGTGGCAGTATCAGGAGGTGTGGTACAGGTGGCCGTGGGTACGGAAGATAAGGGGCGGGACCGGGAGACAAGGGTGGGGGTCGGAAGACAAGAGGACGGGAGTCGGGAGAGAAAGGTGCGTGAGGTTTTTAAAATAACAAGTTTGTAAAAATAAAATAAAAATGATGAAGAATTATCATAGTTTGTGAGTCGTTTTGGGTAAACCAGTCTATATCCCATCAACATCCTTAATTGACCGTTATTTTGTCTGCCGTACACGTTCTGTCTCCACGATAGATACGTTTATGGATTTCGTCCCTTGTTTATCAGTACTCTGAGAGAGAAGAGAGAAAAGGGGGCGGAGAAGGGAGATAAGAGAGAGAGAAGGGAGAAATGGGGGAGGGAGGAGGGAGAAGACGACCTCACGTAGCCCCTACACATCAGTGTTGGGAACTAACAAATAATAATGATAATAAATTGAAAAATATATTTAAATAAAAGTAATATTAACGTGCTATTTGTTGAAAACAAACATATTTTAAGTTTTCCTGAAAAAAAGTCCCAGAGTATTTAAAATATGTTTGTTTTCAACAAATAACACGTGAAGTCCAGACTCTATTGAACCTATACCTTTAGGACGTCCTGTTAATTAAAAGATGGAGGGCTATAAACCTTAGGACTACATGCAAAGACAAACAAATAACACGTTTATTTTTTATTTTTATTTTTTTTTATTTTTTTATTTTATTTTTTTGTAGTTTGCACAAGACAACTTAGGAAATGTACATAACAACTTATGAAATGCACATGAAAACTTAGAAAATGCACATAACAACTTAGGAAATGCACAAGACAACTTAGAATATGCACATAACAACCTACGAAATGCACATAACAACTTACGAAATGCACATAACAACTTAGAAAATGCACAAGACAACTTAGAATATGCACATAACAACCTACGAAATGCACATAACAACTTACTAAATGTACATAACAACTTACGAAACGCACATAACAACTTAGAAAATGCACAAGACAACTTAGAATATGCACATAATAACCTACGAAATGCACATAACAACTTACTAAATGTACATAACAACTTACGAAATGCACATAACAACTTAGAAAATGCACAAGACAACTTAGAATATATTATAATGAAAACAAATGAAAAACTCAGTTTTTTTTGTGTGTTTTTTATGCGAGCAATGTTAGCGTTATACTGGATTAATAAATCTTAGTTTAATAATATTTTATTACTTGATGTTATTTACATAAATACATGTGATCTAAAATTACAATAATAAATAACATTTACTAATGGATTGCACCACGAGTTATCACAACATCAGTTACGGTCCTTTCCAAATAGGCAGAGTTCTATAAAATGGTTATATCAATATTTAGTTAACAAAGCAAAGAAATACATTTTTAATAATAGAAATCGAAAGAAAGACATTTTTAATAATAGAAATCGAAAGAAGAAAACAACAACAAAAAACAAACAAAAAACAAAACAAAAAAACCCACACACATACCAAAAAAATGTCATTCATCAATAACCACTCCACACATGATAAGCCTCCTGTGTCCCATACCTTACCGCCACACCACTGAGCCCACCCATCGTCCCGTAAAAGCTCACAGAAAACATATGCAAAATACGACAGTAGAGGAAAGAAATCAATTCTATTAGTTTTGAAAACGTAACGTCTGTTTTTTAAATTGCTGAACCTCAAAGAAAATGGTTTGATTTTGTTCATCGTTTAAGTTTTCAATGCCGTGTAACAGTTTCGGGGTACTTATCGGATGATAAATACGCGTATTCGCAAATAATTGTATTCGCTGATATGTAAAATGTTCATACCTGAAAAAGACATGTTCGGCATCTTCATGTCACAACGAGGTGCATCCCGTAAATGATTGCAACAAAGATCTGCATTTAAATTACTACACTTGTTTCTAATACGAGCATGAATAACTGCTAGATACCTGTCACCATACAAGAAGAATTTAGTCAACCCATTTTGTGTTTGTGACGTCATATGCCTTTATACTTTATTAACATTGCCATTCATGTTTGTCCTTTTGCGTGTTTTTGGGTTTACTGTGTTTATGAAAGCTGCATTTCCTGTTCGACGTTTATACTTATTTTATGGTACAACAGGGGATTTGAAAAGTGTCTTAAGTTTGCTGAGTCGCGAATTGTCGTGTCTAACTCGTTCCAAAGTTTTAAAGATGATGGTATTATCGATCTAGAATAAATCTCTGTACGACGTGACAGGGTGACGACGTCATTATTGTTTTGTGGGTTATAGGGATTTATTTCATTAACTAAATAAGGAAATAATTCGTTTAAATATGATGGTAAGTCGCCATGTTTTTCTTTATAAACCAAAATTAATTTTTGGATAGTTCTGCGATTTGCAAGTGATACCCGCCCGATTTCGTTCAGTAATTTGTCAATAAAATTGAATGTTGTTCAACACAGTATAGGTTATTTAGAGCCGCCCCAGAGAGAGGGGAAGGATACTTAGGAATCGGGAACCGTGCCCTACTTTTATTATAGAATAGATTCCTATGATTCTTTAACGTGCTCGGAGGATAGACCGATACACAAGACCGCCCGGTTTACGTCCCCATCCGACAGACAAGGCTAAGGGAAAGTGTCTTTCCCAAGAACACACCAACGAAACTCAGTGGCACCACGGAGGATTGAACCCGGGGCCTTTGGTTGCAAATTCGCCGCGCTACCGACTGCGCCACGCCAGCTATCTTGTCAATAAAAACAGAACGTGTGAGACCGGTGACTACTCTCGCTGCATCATATTGTATTCTTTCTAAAGTATCTTTTTCATTTTTCATAGTTAATAAAATTTTCCCATATTATTGATGCATATTCTAAAATAGGTCGTAAATATGAAATGTTTATTTGGTTGAGAGTTGTTCGTATTAACTTAAATTTAATCATTCTCATTGAACCTAAGGCTTTGTTAGCAGAACTTACACTATTTGATATAAGCTTATGCCAAGATGCATCCAGACTGAGTGTAACTCCAAGATATTTATGGTGTTCAACACAATTTAACTGAGTAGCATCAAAATATACGTTGGGTTAAATGGCATTTGAAAGATAGAATAACATGTCTTTAGTTTTTGACGGATTAAATTTAACAAGCCATTGTTTTGACCAATCCATGATTTCTGCAGGTCATTATTTAAAGTGCTTTCCAAATAACTAGGGTCCGCCGTGGATAGATAGCTAAAGCACTATCATCAGCGAATAATCGAGTAGTGCTAAGAAGTAAGTAAATCGATGCCAAACCCCATCAAATGCTTTAGAAATATAACCAAATATCATGCAAGTTAATTTATTTTCGTCAAAGGCTTTACAAATTTGGTTGTATATATCAATCAATTGGAATACCGTGGAATGACCGGGTAAGAAACCTGACTGTTTTTTATAAATTGAATTATTAGAATGCAAAATATTATACAAATATTTAAACACTACACGTTCCATCACTTTTCCAACACAACTAATCAAAGAGATTGGTCTATAATTCGAGGAAATATCTTTTTCACCATTTTTAAATACGAGATTCTAATTATAATGCATGATAAATAGAATAATAATAGTAATAATTATTCCATGCTCACTCTGCATTTACAGCTAGATTAAAATATGCAGAATGGGCCTAGAACCTTCGCACCTGCAGAGTTGCTAAACATTCTCTTGTTGCTACACTCTCAATATTTCTCTGAAGCCACGATCATTGTTTTCTGCCACCACTCAAGTAGCACCTGGAACAATTCAGTAATCACGAAGAAGACGTCTAATGAACATGACAAAAATGACAAAATGAACATGAATTCGGGCTGCCTGGAAAAGCAGTGGTTCTATTCTTGCCCGGGAACCACACGGGGTATATTAACAAAAAACAATTCAAATTGTTGCGTTATGATCAAATAGTCACAGTTTTGCAAACACTAATACGCTTTCCCTTATTAATTCAAGTTAGAGTACGTCAACGAGTATATAGAATTTTAACCATCCCGTAGATGGCATGCATATGGCGGTGGGCATGCTATTTAACTGCCATTATTCCATGTCCAGCGGCGTATGGTACCAGTATCTAACAAAATTCTATGCCCCGAAGAGCGAAATAAACAAAATGGAATTTACGGTTGGGAGCAGCGGTTATGAAGCCTGCGCATCAAAAGTAACAGTCCAAAGACTAAATTAAAAAGCAGGCAACATATCATATGGGTGGTTAAACAATACCCAGAGCCTTTATCTGCCGGAGTAGTGGAACCACCGAATCGAAATTTAAGTAAGAAAATATAAACATTTGAAAATGTACCACCGATATCAAAATACACGTATTGGGCTCAGCGATCTCCAAAGATCGAATGAATAACAGTCCTGATTGCAAGCGCGGGGAGACGTTTTAAGTTTAAGAAAAACGTTCAAAAGTGTATATTCTTTTAAAGTTCATAATATATTACAGACGTAGCATTATAACTTCCCATTTCTAATCTAAAAGAAAGTGCCACTTAAGTGGTTTGTAAGCATATAATCAATAAAAGAGTCAGTTAAGATAAATTGCTCTGGATTTAAGGCCACATTTTAAGATTCGTTAATTCAACAAACGGCTCTTTTGGATGCTCATCATCATTTGCAGCCTATCTATCCATATTGCATCTAATGATGAGCCAACATGTTCCGAAATACATTCAAGTATCGGAAACGATCCAGTGACATCGTCACTTATTTTGCAAGTATATCTGACGAGTCCATCGCAACTATGAGACTACTTAGGCGTTCATAAGCAAAGCCATGTCGGAATACCAGATACATATATTTACTTTTTCTACTTAATAGATACTTGTGAACATATGCGTTCTTTAATTCAAATAAGATATCAAATAAGACATCATTTATAATTATTTCCAAAATAGTATATATTCGCCGTAGTTTTTTATTTTGAAATTTGGAAATAGAGCATTCAGTGATGTTTTTCAGCATCTCGAGGTCAAACACACTTAGAAAAGTCGTGTACATCTGATTTATTTTTGATGATTGTTTTAATCTGGAATGACCCAAAAATAGTGAATCTTTTAGTTACAAAGTGAAACTTTCGATAACGTGTTTGCCTTGATCACTGAAGTTAATAACTTGTTCCAACCCTGAGAGAATACTTAGCCATGTGTCTGCTTGATTGAATAACTGCGATAAAAACTGTGGTTTTAGTTCAATAAATTCATCACCAGATATATCACCAGTGTATGTTATATGCACATTAACAAAACGTAATTTTGAGATGCATCTTAACACATTAGTTTTAATCAAAATATTACTAGTAAAACGATTCATTCTGTTCTCCGTTAAACAAAGAAGAGGATTTTGTAAAAGAGGAAATCCACGAAAGAGCTTTAGAAAGAAGTGTTCCTCTGTTAATGTAGTAGGTAAACGTAATGTGTCTGTCTCCTCTAAGAGCTCTACACTATTATGACGATTGAAGAGCTTTGCTAAGTATAACGGAGTTAAACCGTCCACGTTTGTGCACTTAAGTATATCAATTCCAAACATAGCTGATACTGCCCTTAATGCATACTCCATTCCATGTGCAGCAAGTAAATGAACAAGTGCGATATCTTTCGATTGTCTCTTACAAAAATCGAAACGTTTAAACTTATGTTTGTAAGAAACGATAAACTCAAATAAAAAAGTATATGTAGTTTCTTCTCGACTTAATGCATAATCATCAAACATAGAATATGTATTCAAAGCGTCTTTGGTCCCTCTTTGGGAAAGTGCTAACATTGGAATGTCTGTTACAGAGATATATTCGCAACGTCTACTTTCTGTCGAATGAGAAATTCTGCCGTATATATGTTTCCTCCTAGTAAGGCATAGTGGAAGATAATGAATCCGTTTTTGTCTGCACAACTAAGGGCTGAATAATTGATTTGATTTCCAAATACCTTCTCCATAAACACGCTTATATCGTTAAGGGGCAGGCTAAATATTTCGTCCTTATCTTCAATGTTTAATACCATAGCATGCATTGGGGATATCGAAATATGTTCTCCGCATTCGTGCAAAACATCAGGACGATGATATGCAATAGAAAGTATGGAATATTTAAGAAGTGAACTGCCGTGTTGTATACTCTCTATTAAATAATGTCTAAGATGTTCTTTTTCTATCTCTTTATGGTGAAATAAAACCGCAGATGTCAGATATGGACTGCTAAGAATAACGCGCTTTGAATTATCCAGAAAGTGTGTCCGGAAATAAGATAAGATTGGACCATTTAAGATAAGAATAAGACTTAATTCAGAAGATGTGAAGATATTTCGACCGTCATTAAAACTGACTACATTGTGCAAAGAAAATCTGAAAATACGCACAATGTCGAGGAAGTACCATCGCTTGTTCTTCTGTTATATCTATGTCTAGTTCTTCTATTATATCTATGTCTAGTTCTTCTGTTATATCTATGTGTTCTTCTGTTATATCTATGTCTAGTTCTTCTGTTATATCTATGTGTTCTTCTGTTATATCTATGTCTAGTTCTTCTGTTATATCTATGTGTTCTTCTGTTATATCTATGTCTAGTTCTTCTGTTATATCTATGTTCCTTACAGTATATCTAATAGGTGTACTTTGGTCTTTAACATTGATTTGAACTCAGTTTCAAAGGTTTTTAAGATATAATTAATGACTGAAAAATGTCCATTTCTTAAAGCATAATGCAATATATTTCTTCCGAAAATATCAGTGCCTTCTAGATTGTGTTTACTAACTTCTACGAGGTATTTGAATACAGTAATGGAACAAGTGCTCAGATGCATCTTCTTTCATCGTCAACCCGTTAAATTCGTACATAGCAAGATAATGCATTATTCCCATATTGTTATTATCTTTGAGATCGGATATCTGATTTTTATATTCATTCGTCAAAATTCGGAAGCTATCAATTGAACGCGACAGAACAGCAAGATGAAAAACTGAAGATCCGTTTTTAGTTCTGATTTCAATATCCAGGGGCGTAGCTTCCTATAGGCCGCGGCCTACACTTTGTTTTGAGAAATCGAAAAAATAAAAATGGCAGAAAATGCAATAAAAATCGGAGGCCTATAGTGGGGAGGGTGGGGTGGGGAGGGGGGGGGGGGGTGGAGAGAACTGTATACTAGTACTTCGTGTTAGTATAAATAACATTAAATTACTTTAAATGTTTTCAGCTTCTTTTTAGTTATAAGATATATAATTTACGGTAAAAAGTAAGGATATTGATGCTCTTATAGACATATTCACCGGTACGAAATATACGCCAAAAGGCACCTCCGACAGTCTACATGAAAACAAAATTCCGGAGGAGCATGCACCCGGACCACCCTAGAACTCGGCCTACACATAATATTTGCCCCTGCTGCGCCCCTGATATCTTTTTTGCGGGCGTTTGCCTTTGTTTACCAGACTGTGCAATACTTTGCCTTTACTGTGCGATGATGCCGCATAATGGAGAGGTGACATACCATATTCGTCTTTCGCATTCCAGTCAAGGACAATACCCCTTCGGATAACATAATCTAGCATGTGTTCTCTATCACAAAGCGCAACCATATGCGCGAAAGAAGCACCTTGAGGGCATACTACATCATCAGGTGTTCTGACCCACACAGACGAAGGATGGACTGAATATTTGCCGCATTTGTCTTGATCTATTCTATCGAGCATTAGCTTGAACAGTTCCATTTGATTGTATACAATGCTTGACAAAAATGGAGTTCTACCTAGTGCATCATGGCATTCAAGTAATCCGGGAAATGATTCAATCAACAATATAGATGTAATGTCGTTACCATGTTTTATAGCTACGTGAAGCGCAGTTTCCCATAATTCTTTCCACTCTTCCTTGTTGAATAATGTATAAGGAAAACGGCCATTATCACCCGATATACATTCGACTTTTATGCCATAGTCGATCAACATGTAAATAATATCAATTTGATCGTTTTTTGCCGCATAATATAAACAAGTGCTATCCATAACATTCATGTTCACCTTTGCTATCTCTCGAAGCACTTGAACGTGTCCTTTCTCACACGCAATGTCACTTGCACGCATGACAATGTCGTCCATTATTTCTAGTTCGATTAATGAGCTTTGTCGTTGAATGAGATACTGTACAACTTCTGTGTGGCCGTTATTTGCAGCTATTTGCAAGAGGTTATAACCATAAGGACACACAATATCAAAACTGTTACCTCCCCAGCCTCTTCTACTACGAGTTTGTCGCTTTCTACGTTTACTTGAGACATGTGAACTAGAACAACTTACAGGCGAGCCCTTATTCAATAATAGTTTTAACTGATTTAAATGTCCCTTGGCTGCTGCTACGAACGAAAGCGGCAATCCTCCAGATTTTAAATTATCAACATTGTAATGCAGCAGTAAATCTAACGCTTCCGCAGAATCCGATGTATCAATAAGTCTATGTAAAACTGAACCGGTGACAACACCAAAGTGTTGTTCTGGGTGTTGCAATGAAGTAAACATTTTTATAAGGGAGTCGTCATCAGATTTTGCTACATGAATCGCAAGTCCAACGACGTCAATGGTTGCGTTTGCGTCTATTAAGCTAAATAAATATTTTGATATCATACGATGTCCCCGTCGTATTTTAATATGAAATAACTCATTTTCTTTGCTTATTAACCACTCGTAAATTGACTGATGCGAAATTGAGACGACATCATTATCAGAAGTTAAGAAATATGACAATTCTCCCCAGCTTTTGTCGATGTTCTCTGGATCAGTTACATTATTGCAGTTTAAAACGTGAAATATTTCTCTTTTACTTAAAGGCTTCATGCTAACACATACAACCTCTAAAATTAGTTTAGGCATGTGGAATGACTCGGTTGTACTAAACTGCCTTTTAAAGTTTAGTTCATACAGGTCGCCTAGAGTCGAAGGAAGTTCAGAAATCGTAACATGTTCGCCCTTATCAAACAGATAGTCCAGCGCATGTGTGATATACATAAAGATCCCATCACTTCGTTCTATCAGCTGATTTACTTTACCGGAAAGTCGCCTTTTAGTAAACATTTGACCTCGTTCTGTAAACACCTTTTCAATAAACAATTGTATGTCATTGTAATTTCTTATATCGCTTGACATTAGCTGAAATGTTTTAAACTTGTTAAGATTTGAAATGTGAGTTATGTTCCTTGATGTTACCAGAAATTTGATCCATTTCGGCCATTTGTGCATATGGTTTGATAACAGATCTAGTATGGGATTCGTGTTAGAAATTGTATCTAAGCATTCGTCAAGCGCATCTATGACAATTATCCATGGTACTTTAGGCACATTTACGATCTGTTTCAGTGGTAAAGCTAACCCCTGATCAAAACATGCTTCAATTTCATTACCACATTTTTCGCGGTCATATAAAATAGAACTGTTGTCGAGCATTGCAATATTACCTCCAAACTCTGAACTTATTGACGAAAGAAAGCCCACTAATCTTCGAATAAATCTTCCCGGCATACGTGTACTAGGATTGTCGTATTTACAAACATGAAATGCAACAGTTTGTTGGCGCAGTGTTCCACCTTTCTCGTTTTCCTTTGCACAAAGAATGTGAGAAACAATAGCAGACTTCCCATACCCCATTGCTGCAACCGCAATTATTCCTTTTTTTGTAAAGTTTGAATCGAACAGTTCCTGTTCCAAGCTCTCAAATACCCATTCTCGACCTATCAGTGGTCGATGGTCACGTATGTAACCGTATAGCGGTAGGTCTTGGCGAAATGGAAAGCTATATCTTTCGGACAAACAACCTGAAACAAATAAACATATACATTGATTGATTGAATTGGATTTATAGTCGCACCAACAGCTAAGGTCATATGGCGACTTTCCAGCTTCCATTGGTGGAGGAAGACCCCAGGTGCCCCTCCGGGCAATTTTCGTGCACGGGCGGGCACCTGGGTAGAACCACCGACGTTGCGCAAGCCAGCTGGATAGCTTCCTCACATACAGATTCCTAGGCCCCTGAGGGATCGAACCTACAGCGGTGAGGGGCAAGTGATTTCAAGTCAGAGACGTTAACCACTCGGCCACGGACGCCCCTAAACATATAAAACAAACAATTAAGGTAAACATTAAAGGCTAAAAGTGACTGCCAGCTAAATATAGTATATTTAATATATAGAGAATAATAAATGTGTATTTTCATATCACACCCTATATCAGGCCTGAGACGCCATATCAGCATGAGAGCTTTAGCGTAGATATGGGTTGAGGGCCTGATATAGGGTGTGATATGAAAATACACATTTTTTATTCTATTTATCATATACTTCAGCTTTGTCGAAATGTCTACTTCAGCTCACTCACTACGCTGTTTTCCAGTGGGAAAAAAAGTTTTTTTTAATAGACCTAGTCCATTATGACGTCCTCATGTCTGTCAGGTAAGTGAAACACAACATTTTTTTCCCCGAAACCTCATTGGAAATGAATTGCATTGAATTTGAGCTTTCTAATCTAGATGAATTTTTATAAGTGGTTATTTCATCCATAGATAATGATTGTATAGCCAATAATCTGCCGCGAAAACAGCATGAAAGTAAATGAAACGCAGACGACAAACCATATATGTGAAAACTCGTATACAACCGTAACTAATCGGTTATTTCCGTGTCACTTCGTTAAAACGATCGAGATGAGCATTCGGTTATTTCCGTGATATGACGTGTGATAAAGCTTTATTGCCCGGCAACGAAATCCTGATTGATATGACTAGCTAAGTCTATGTCGTATCGTATATTCAAAAACAACATATTTACAGGGAAGTATATGATAAATATTGATATTTTATCTTAACAATGTATTTCCTTGATAATGTAATATCATTTGCTGAGAAAGAAGCAACATTTATGCATCTATATGTGGAATATGTAGGTAGCGAGCACAGGGTAGTGCATTAGAATCAGATCGCTATCAAATAAGTGTAGATTCGTATCACATAAATGCTCTCTTTTGTACTACAGCTATTGATGTACACGCTAACTTTTAATACGGTGATCCCATCTACATCGTAGCGACAGTAACAAGATTGCAGATATTTTCTATGATCTTTAGTTTAAATAGTTGAAATTGTTTGGGCACATGTATATTGATATGACTTCCAGATTACCCATACAGCTTTGGTGTTTTTTTTTTTTTTTTTTACATATGTGATACATTGATGACTTTATATATTATTTCTACAAATTATGATAATGAAATACAAATAACACAATTTACGAAATTGAAAAAATAAGAATGATTATCGGGTATTATTTTAATAATTCCAAGTATAACTTTTGTGTTTGAAATTGTCCGAGTTTCATGATAAGCCACGCAAAACAAACACCGTCAAAGCTTGTTGATCTAACATTCGTACGACGCACTAATGTACAGATTCCCCAGGAGTGTATTAGGTATTTTGTGTCAACAATGATTACATTGAGCTGTTTAATAGGTGAAAAAGTAATGCTTTAAAACGGTTAGTTGTTTATGGCACGCCGTTTGTACGAAAATCCCTTAATCCCTAGTTATCACTGTAAACCTAGGTTTAAGGTTCAATAACTGGGGTTTCTGACCAAGAAACCATGTTTATTAGAATTATTCCTCTTAAACCCCAGTTTCTTAACAGAAACATAAGTTAATGGTACGCTGTTTGCACAATAATTCCGTAAACCCCGACTTGGCACGAGATATTGCAATTTCATAATTTACGGCAGCTGTTTTAAAATTAAAGGGGTTGATGCACTGTTTGCAAAAAAGATATATTTAAAGGGCTTTGAAAAACTTGAAAACAGCAGAAAGAAAGATCAAATTGCCATGAAAAATAAAGTAGATATGACCTATTGAAAATTTGCAAAGAAACATAAATGCTGGCGGCCATCTTGGAACGATGGCGTCATCGCGTCTTTCTAACATATGGCATATTGACAAAATATCTTTTAATGAAAAGAAAATCAATGCAAAATGAACATTCACATGTAAGATATTTTGTCAACATACGATATATGGCAAAAAGGAACGATGACGTCATCGTTCTAAGATGGCCGCCTCCATTTATGTTTTTTTTGCAAATTTTCATTAGATCATATTTCCTGTATTTTTCAAGGCATTTTGATAATTCTTTCATATTTTTTACAAGTTTTTTTGTCCCCATTTAAATAAATATTGTTTGAAAATAGTGCACCATACCCTTTAACTTTCACCAATTATTGTGTATACAAAATTAGAAAATGGTTTTATAACGAGAGGCCCAAGAGGGCCTGTGGACGCTTCACTGGCTAATATGGCTTTTATAACATCAGTGAAGCGAGTGACTGTCGTCTTAAAGAGGCAAAATATAGCATTTTTAACTAAATCAAGGGCCATAACTCCGCCATTACTGGTCCGATCTGGCTGGTTTTCGAACTTGGCCAGTAGAGATAATAATGAAAAAAACAAACAAATCTGATAAAGATTGGTAAAGATCAGATGAAAAATGAAGGCCCTATCGCCTTAACAAGGCAAAATATAGCATATTTTACGAAATCAAGGGCCATAACTCCGCTGTTACTGTTCAGATTTGGCTGTTTTTCAAACTCGTCCGAGCTTTATATTTACATTAACAATCTGGTAAAATTTGGTAAAAATCGGATGAAAAAAGAAGGCCCTATCTTAACGAGGCAAAATATAGCATGTTTAACTATATCAAGGGCCATAACTCCGCTGTTACTCGTTCGATCTGGCTGGTTTTCGAACTTTTCCGAGCTATCATTAACATTAACAATCTAGTAAAGTTTGGTAAAGATCGAATAAAAAATGAATGCCTTATCGTCTTAACGAGGCAAAATATAGCATTTTTAACTAAATCAAGGGCCATAACTCCGCTGTAGCTGGTCCGATTTGGTTGGTTTTCAAACTTTTCCGAGCTTTCGTTAACATTAACCATCTGGTAAAGTTTGGTAAAGTTCAGATGAAAAATGAAGGCCCTATCGTCTTAACGAGACAAAAGTTAACGACGGACGGACGACGGACAACTCGGCATCCCATAAGCTCTGCTGGCGCTAAAAATCACAGCACCCAATCGCAAAAGCAGCGTAGGTCCATACTGCACTACAAACAAAGAGCAAATTAAATATACGATGAAAAGGAAAATACACAACACAACATGTGGTGAAGACAGGGTTACCGACTTGAAACGGTTAGTAGGCAATAAGGCCTACTGGTTAGCTTAAATCGATTTTATGTGTATACAATCTCGCTATTATCCTGTCTTCAGCGCTCAAATTAACAAGACAGTGTAAATAAAAGTACATCTCATCAGAAGGAAATCTCTAACAATAAAGCCCACATCCAGAGAAATTAGGAAATGATACACGTATATATTATTATAAAATTATATAAACTCATAATTAGAAACCCAGAATTGTAATAAACAACCACAGGAAATGCAGCCAACGAGATAACCAGTCTAGGGTACGACCTGAAAAGCCGAGGGACGAAAGTTCATGCACCAATCTCCCCTTCCAGAGTTTCAGAATGTGCAATCATGAATTTCCACGAGGTTGTCCTGCATCTTACAAGAGAAAAATGAAGCTTAGTGATTGACTGTAGAGGGTTCAATTACCAAGCATGAAGTGTAATACTAAAGGGTAGCATCCTTTTTAGACACATTTCCTAATCAATGTTGTAAATTGCAAAATCCGCCAGACCCCTTTAATTTTCGAAGTTTATAGACCACATCTCTATAGAATAACGGTTGTGATATTGCTAATCGTAGAAACGTTTTATTAGGTTTACGTTATACTTTTCCAGCAGATTTTCGTTGTTGCGATACAACTTTGAGAACGATCTACGTAGCTTTTGTTAACGAAAACCTTGATGAAGCAGTTAACTTGTAATAACCGATTTCGATCATTGCACTCCTTAACATCGCTACATGCCTCATGCCTTAGCAAAACCAATCAGCTTGGAGATATAAACCCCGTCCGATGTAGCACGAGGTACGTCCTGATCTAATAAGGATAATTAACGGTGTCAAAGTTGGAGTCGTCTCTCTTATCATATATTTTATTTAGTATGTATGTAATCATTTGAAATCGAGAGATGAATTGAATTGAATTGAATTGGGTTTTAAGGCGCACCAACACATGATAGGTTATATGGCGCCTAAGGTCTCACTAAACAGTTATTTCCCTTGCCAGTCACGGTAGGTCACGGTAGGAACATTCTTGCACTTAAAAAAATAGAACTGTGTTATTTGGTTCTTGTTTATTTCTTAAAATGTGGAAATATTTTCTCTTTTTTTGTTGCAGGTGACACGAATGGGACAAGTTCATGATTTCATACGATTTGTATATGCCTGAATGTTTCTGAGCACAGATCTGAGAATTCAATACTGGGTAGTGATACATCAGAAAATGTCAGTGAAATGGACTAATTCAAGAGGGTGTCTTCAAACTATTGATATTAAAAAAAAGCAAATTGGTCAACCCCGTGTTTTTTGCTGGATATTTCGCGCAACAGACATCAAGCTTCACAAACAAAATATTTTTAAGAAAATTCAAGACGTTCTACAGTGGTCCAGAGGGGTCTTGTGAGACGCTAATAGGCATGAACATGACAGGCTCATCCTCCATGTACATCGAGATAAAATATGGAGAATGGGCCTAGGACCTTCTCACCCAGAACTGCAGAGTTGCTGCAAATTCTATTGTAGACACTCCATTTACGCTGGAGCCATGTTTATTGTTTTTCTGCCACTGTCTTAGTGATTTGAGCGAGATGTCCATAAGACCTTTAATGAGCATGAACAAAAAAATGGCAAAATGCAATACATAGTGGAAATACGGCGGCTATAGTTAATCTATACTAACTGCGAAATTCCCTTTGAGAGTTTATATCGAGGTCGAAGAAGTAAATGAATTGAAGATAACTACTTACTAGTTATTTAGGTGGATTTAGCATGATAGGTGCGATCTGGCTGGTTATCGATCTTGGCCGAGATATCATGCCTTTCAGCATTAACCCCACGTTTCATCAATATTGGATTATAAGTTAAATGTTAAAGTTATTGAGCGGACACCGCAAAAATCTTCAGCTTAAACAAAAATCAAGAGTCATTACTCCAGCATTGTAGTTGCGATATAGCTGGTTATCGATCTTAGCCGAGATATCATTACCATTTGTATGTGAATATGTCGATGGATATCAAGTACACGTTTTTAATATATGCGAGCTATAGCAGTAACATGAAAATAAAAACCTATGTGTGTTGATGAAAGATACTCATTTTCTAAAATAATTATTGAAACATCCGACTACAGTCGAATAGAATCTATGCGCATAAGTGAGCGATTAAAGAGAGAATATTGGCGACCACAACGAGAGTTCAAGATAGGACAGAACACAGCTTATTAGATCCCCGAAAGTACCAACAGAGATGGTTTGGATAATATATATTGACGACAAGTTGAAAGAAGCTCAGCAAGAATATTTGTCAGTCACTAAGGAAGCTGTGGGAGCATGACGAACAGAAGCAAGAGATGACTACACGAGGTGAAAGAAGAATAAGATGGAAGTGAGCATATATGTTTTATACAGTTTCCATGAGGTCAGTGTTGATTTGTGAGAAAGAGAAACATATAGGTTACCACAACCACTGTCTTTGATCAGATAAAATTACTTACCAGATGACGACAACCGGTCATCTACAGTGGGTGTAGTTCTGTTTCCATTCCAGTCGTCTATCCATATATTTCTTAGAATATATGCAACTAGAACCACAATGATGCAATTTGTCAAAGTTAAATGAAATTGGCTTGAATGTCTCGCATTTCTTCTCATTAACTGTAAAGCATTGCGATGATTTGCTTCTCTGTGTGCACTCTCGGTTTCCAATTGAACAAGTATATCTCTTAATAATTCGCGGTTGTTTTGTTCTGAGTGCTCAATTCGTCTATCCTGTGAATCAAGTCTGTTCTTAATTATGTTTATAAACGCGTGTAACTGGTCACCATGTTCTATTCTGTTTAATTCACAGATATTTTCAGCAAGGGATACATGTCCTCTTACATCTGGATCGTTCAGCAAGTCTTTTAGAGCATCAAATACCTCGGCTTTGACAGCCGCAGAAACAATCAGATCTGGATTATGGCCGTAATATTTGTTCCGTAATCGCCTTACTCTCTCTATCACACGCTTCTGAATGTTAAACTCTATACAATATTCCCATATATTACATGCAGTCGCTATGTCTTGCAAATTTATGTCAGCCCATTTCGGTGACAAGTACACTTGTGTAAGGTGTTCATAGTGGTTTGGCCACTCCCACGATTCCGTATTTTCCCAATGAGAAAACTTGCCCTTTCGAAACCGTTTCAGTTCATTCCTCCAACTCTTACACGTATTGCACCAGCTAAAATGTAAATTGACGTTATAATAATGTATTCATGTAGTTTTACCTTCATTATTGTAGAAAACTGAGAGCAATTCAGTTCACTCATATTAAGGACAACTGGTCCTGAATCGCTCACCTGATAACTTTGGTAAAAAATAAAACAAATTTAAATAAATTAATACATATTGCAATATTAACAAATGTAAAACCGAATATTTAAAGTCAATACGAGGGGTGGGTGTGGACTGGTAATTGCAATGGGAAAAGTAATGCCATGTTAAACAATGTAAATAAACAAAGAAGACATTTGTGAAATGCACAAGGTGTTATATCGTATGAGAGTGGGTTGATAATAAAGATACTATGTGCCTAAGTACAGACAATTGCGATAAAAAATGAGGGAATACAATGGTTGTATGGGGAATGGTAATATGTGGGGTAACACACACGTTTGGTGGAGTGGGATGGGGTGGGGTGGGGGAGGGTTTATAGAATAAACAAAACAACACATAGTTATGTTAAAGAAAAGAAGGTCTCGTTTCGGGCGGGGTTGGGGGTGGAGGACCTTTCACCTCAAAAATCGTCGAGCTAGTAATGATTTCTTCCAAAAAATATATGATACACACATGACATACATACAGATGAGATATACATCTAGACCAGCGACATTTCTCATCCTTAGATGCGTTGATCTATACTCTTATTTCTTTATTTGCCGCGAAGAAGAAATTAAGAAAAAGAAATAAAAATGTATTTTTCTTATAACTTATTCAATCTGAACAAGTTTTTATGCTAAAGTTCGTATAAATGTAGCGGTTATGAAATTATTTACCAAATAAGTTGTGCTGCAATGACACATGCTTTCTTAACATTTTTGCCAAAATAATTTTTGGGAAAAAAATGAAAATGTTCGATATCAAACAAACATGCATCGGTTTATGCATTGTCCTGTTAAACGTCTTTAGCTAATTCTTTCTCGAACATCGCGGATTTAACCTTTTAGTTTAAACATATTTATTTTACATCGATTGCGAAACAAGTTATTGCAACTTAGATTAATCACTCTCGATGGCTTCCTGGGTAGAACTAGTACTAAGCAATGTGGATTAATTATCTTGCTCAAGAATAAATAACGTCGCTGCGGCGAGGATCGAACCCACGACCTTTTGATCTGAAGTTTGGCGCTCTACCACTGGCCTACGCACTTCACTGTCTACAGGGTTTCACTGGGGCGGTACATCTGTCAAACGGTAACGCAGGAGTTTTAAGTTGAGCTCAGCGAGGACGGAAACCTCGCGCAGAGCAAAAGGGCAAAAGCTCACTTGATTTGGATTTTTTTAACCTTTTAGAATGAATAAGGAAACGAAAAGCGATTTTTTACTATAATTAATAAACATCAAATATGTAAGCATTCCTTGTGCAAAACAGGTGGTACAATTATTACGCATACATTATTACACAGAAAGATACAAAATAACTGACCAAAAACCAAACACAACCTTATTTCCTTATTCACCGCGATTACGGAAAAAAGGAATAAAACTGTTCTTTCCCCTATTCCGCAGTTTCTTTGTTTTATTCACAAATAGTACAATCATACAGTTTACATCAATCACTTATACATTCACATGAATTAAATAACTAGTTATTTAGAAATGGCAAATACTTTCTGAACACTTTTGGCAATAAAACGATAAAAATATCCACCCCATCCCTGCCTTCGAACTATACTTTCCAGACACTTTCTTTTCAGATCTTTAAAACTATTCGATGTAAAACAAAAATTCATAGACAAGTGTCTTAATGCATTTTTCTTGTAATTATAAACCACTTCCTTAACTAATTCATCATTGAACATTGCTGTATTAAGGTTTTAAAATGTGATAAAACAATGACAGAGGGGGTGGCCGGGTCAATTCCAGCTAGCCAATTCGTGCCCCAACCCAACCACCCACCTACCTCCCATATTCTCTTCATAAATATTTGTTTATAGTCGTAACTTCCTCAATCGCTTTTATAGTGGGAAGTCTAACTTATATCAGATGTATTTCAGTTTAAAGTTCAAGCATGTGTTTAAAACATCGGGAAGGGGAGTGGATAGGGATGCGGGGATGGGTGAGGGAGGTGGAGAATCAGCTAGACAATTCTTCAAAAAAAAAAATCAATTTATTTTTCTCAATCTTTTCCATAATGGGAAAATGAAAACAGTCTAACATATATCCAATGTGTTTCTTTTTAATCTCTCTATATGCGTTACTGAGTTGGGAGGGGGCTGTGTGTGTTTGCGTGCGTGCTTGCGTGCGTGTGTGTGTGGTAATCAGTTATTGTTCAGTTACTTTCAACATTTTTTAGGGTCTTATCTTCCTCAATCTTTTCCATTGCGGGAAAGAGAACACTAACATATATCAAATGTATTTATTTTTAATGTTTATATAATAAAAGAAATTGGAGTGGGAAAGCGGGGTTGGGTATGTGTGTGTGTTATGTGAGGTGTGGGGCTGGAAAATCTACTCGACAATTCTCCCCACGCCCACCCTTCACCCTGCACCTTCAAATAGTTTTTATTTGTATTTCATTCCACAATCTATTCCATAGGGGGAGAGGTAACAGTCTAACATAGATATCATTTGTATTTCTTTTTAATGTTTACATATGTATGTGTTAAACAAACTGTTAGTGGGATAAAGAGTCAGCTAGCCAATTCTCCTCTCCACCACACCCGCCATCCTGTACCTTAAAACCCCCCATATATATTGTCCTTTTCATTGATATTTTAAATATGCTCATATTTCGGTTTGTGGTGCAGTGCAGACCTACGGTGCCATTGCGTTTAATTGCTGTGGTTTCCATTGGAACATTTTTCTCATTTTTGAAAAACAGTTTTACTGAGTGACGAACATTGTAACCCTGATCAGCCTGCACATAGTGTGCATGTTGATCTGGGGCTACATTGGTCGTAAAATCAATGTTTTTGACTGTTGCAGCGAAAGGTTTAATGTTTATATTTGTGATTAAAACTTGGGAAGCAGAGTGTGGGGGTAGGGGTGGATCAGCTAGCCAATTATCTCCACTACCAAGCCCCAACTGTACCTTCAAACATAGGTATTATTATCTTAATATCTTCCATAGGATATGTATATATATATCACCACCCCTCACCTTCACCCTCGCTCCTGCTCCCTTCATAAATATATTATCTATCTATATATATATATATATATCGTCCGAAGGTTGTCTGTCCTTGGTAGTTCACAAATATTTCTCCCTATATATATATATATATCAAATGTACTTCTTTTCCGTGTTTATATATTGTTAAATAAAACGGGGAGGGTTAAAGACTCTTCCAGGTAGTCAATTAGACCCGCACCCCGCACCCACCGTCGCCCCTCGCTCCTGCTCCCTTCATAAGTATGTTGTTATAATATTATATTACACAATATCTTTCATAGGGGTAGTATAGGCGGGGAGAATTAGCTTGACAGTTATTTCCCTACCCGCACCGTGCTCATTCACAAGTAGTTTTATATTCCTAAATATCTTCCATATGGGGGAGCGGGAGCTGTCTACCATTTATCCAATGTATTTATTTTAAATGTTTATAAAGGTATTAAAAATATGGATAGGCGTGGGGAAGGTGGAGGGGGGAGAGGGTGTGCTTTTGAGGGGGAATAATCACCTAGTCAATTCTTTCCAGCCCCACCTCCACTCCTCCCATCATGAATACGTGTTCATAGTCTTATATTCCTCATTTTCTTCCATATGGGGAACCGAACAGCATAACATATCACAAATGTATTTATTTTTAATGTATACATGAGTGTTAAAAATTGGGACAGGGTATGGGATATTTGCGGAGAGAATCAGCTAGCCAATTCTATACCACCCCGTAACTTGCACCGTAAACACATCTGTATTATTTATTGTCTTTTCCTCAATCTCTTCCATAATGGGAGACGAAACAGTTTAACATATATCAAATGTTTTTATTTTTAATGTTTATATGTTTAAAATAGTGGGAGTGGGGTAAAGAATTATCTAGAATCAATTCTTTCCATCCCATCCCCATACCCTCCCTGTCCCCTCAAAAACATTTGTTATAGCCTTATATAACTCATACTCTTCCATGGTGAGAGAGGGAAGAGTCTCAAATATATAAAATGTATTACTTTTAAATGTTTTAAAAATAAAAAAGGTGTTGGGGAGGGGAAGAATCAGCTAGCCAATCCTTCCGCACGTGTCATAACACTACTGATTTGTAGTCAGGTTGTGGTTGACTGTGGTCCTTGAATGCTACACTTCATGTTCGGCTTTTATATCTACTTTGACAGTAAGTACATGCATACACTTTTGATACATTACGTACCAAAGTTTTACTTTAAAAATCATATTTTTTACTCTTCTTAAATAAGTTTATTTTTTTATTTTGTCACTGTCAAACAATACATCTTATACATAGATTTTCAGATAAATCAAAAGGAAAATAATTTTATTTTTTCTTGTAAGTATTTATTTACAAAACATACCCCACCCACTTATTTTCTCAGTTGTCAAAATACCATAGTCCTTGTCTAGACTTCAGTCCTTAGTTACGTCTTACCTGCCTAGTTGACGATCACCAAACGTTTGACTGCACTTAGTAGTGCACTGTGGCTGCCCAGCAAGAAATCGGTAGATGGTTTGGTGAACATTGCATAAACCATTTCTCGTGTAGGGTTCCAACACTTTCCCAACGTATGACAAACCGCGGTAAACAGATACATAATTGTGATATCTAGGGTCGTTTACAATTCGGTCGTCCATGTTTGTTCCGGATCGGTGTCGATTGAGGTGATACATGTACATGTATATAATACCTAAATAATAGTCGTTCCGTACTCTACCACTCAGGTATTTACGTTTGTGTGTAAAATTATCCATTATTTACCTTTTACCTGTACCCATTTACCTAACGCGGTAGATACTCAGGGTCGTAGCTAGAAAAGATCGAAAAGAGACAACATATACCTTTAAGGGGTCCGGCCAGAGTTCCTGCGGGATGGACTAACTGATATTGTATTGTTACAATAAAATGAAAGAGATTTACGAATGTTAGAAGTCTATACGTGCGTACAATCTGTGCTTTTATTAAACCTCATATAAAACGCCCATGCTGAATCCCCATAAGCAACAAGGTGTAATTTCTTACTATCTAATGCGAGGGTTATTTTGCAGGGTAATGGTAAATAACAGGGTGACAGTAACAAAATGAACGAATGCATTGTTTCGGCGATGTCATCGACTCAGTTTTGTCAGAAATCAGATATTTCAATCTACCTCGTTGTGTTATCTCGCAATTAAATAGCAATAAATAGAGAATAATAAATGGCTATTTTCACATCACACCCTATATCAGGCCTGAGACACCATTATCATGATATGTGTCGAGGTGTGATATGAAAACAAACGTTTTTTATTCTATTTATCATATACTTCAGCAATGATTTTCTTCAGCGATCCAGGGAGAAGAAGTTTATGTTATTAATAGAGCTAGTTCTACTAGCGGATCCAGGGGGGGGGGGGGGGGGCGCCCCCCTAAAAAGTCCAGATCATACGTATGTCCATGTTACTGTAGATAAAATATCAAACAATTTCGATGCACGCCCTCAATACAAAAAAAATTCTCGCTCGCTTCGCTCGCTCTACGCATAATGACTAATGAGTGGTTTAATTAACACATTGTTAAATCCTTTTATTTGAAAACGGACTTTTTTTATTCATACATGTATGTCCATGTTACTGTAGATAAAATATCAAACAATTTCGATGCACGCCCTCAGTATATTTTTGTTTTCGCTCTCTTCGCTCGCTCGACGCATAATGGCTAATGAGTGGTTTAATTAACACATTGTTAAATCCTTTTATTTGAAAACGGACTTTTTTTATTCATACATGTATGTCCATGTTACTGTAGATAAAATATCAAACAATTTCGATGCACGCCCTCAGTATATTTTTGTTTTCGCTCACTTCGCTCGCTCGACGCATAATGGCTAATGGTGGTTTAATTAACACATTGTTAAATCCTTTTATTTGAAAACGGACTTTTTTTATTCATACATGTATATCCATGTTACTGTAGATAAAATATCAAACAATTTCGATGCACGCCCTCAGTATAAAAAATTTTCTCGCTCGCTTCGCTCGCTCTACGCATAATGACTAATGAGTGATTTAATTAACATATTGTTAAATCCTTTTATTTGAAAACGGACTTTTTTTATTCATACATGTATGTCCATGTTACTGTAGATAAAATATCAAACAATTTCGATGCACGCCCTCAGTATATTTTTGTTTTCGCTCACTTCGCTCGCTCGACGCATAATGGCTAATGGTGGTTTAATTAACACATTGTTAAATCCTTTTATTTGAAAACGGACTTTTTTTATTCATACATGTATATCCATGTTACTGTAGATAAAATATCAAACAATTTCGATGCACGCCCTCAGTATAAAAAATTTTCTCGCTCGCTTCGCTCGCTCTACGCATAATGACTAATGAGTGATTTAATTAACATATTGTTAAATCCTTTTATTTGAAAACGGACTTTTTTTATTCATACATGTATGTCCATGTTACTGTAGATAAAATATCAAACAATTTCGATGCACGCCCTCAGTATATTTTTTGTTTTCGCTCGCTCGACGCATAATGGCTAATGAGTGGTTTAATTAAAAATTGCCCAAAATCTTACGCCCCCCATAAGCTGAAATCCTGGATCCGCCCCTGAGTTCCCTTCTGATGTGTTTACGTCTGTCGCGTAAGTATACACGGCATTTATTTTTTCCGAAGCTTGATTTACAATGAATGCCATTGAATTTTAAATTGTCTAATTAAGAAAATGAATGGTCATAAATGTTTAATGGTTCTATAGACAATAATACGCGTGACAAATCGTATACAATCGTAACTAATCGGTAATTTCCGTATCACTCCGGTTAAAGAGTCAGAAAGAACATTCCGTTATTTCCGTGATGACATTTTTTTTAACCTTTATTTCAGCCGTGTGATAAAGCTTTATTGCACGGCAACTAAATCCTGATTGATATGACTAGCTAGGTATATGTAAAAACATATATTAAAAAACAGCGTATTTATAGGCAAGTATGTGATAAAAGGAAATATATTCGACTTAAGTCCGGAGAATGTTGAATCTTACAGGCGAGTAGAGATGCATGTATAATACAGTTTTATAAGACAAACGCCGAACTTGGTACTTTAGTAAAACAATATCAGGATGGCCGTATTGTTACATTACTCCATAACCTAAGGACAATTTTGTTTTAAGGTGGGACAATTCTTTCAAAAACAATCGACACATTAAAGAACTCCCCTCTCTCTCTCACATAAACGTCATGGTCGTTCTCCCTTGATGAAACTAATACAGTACATTTTAAGACATTTTAAACTGCATCAAAGCTGTTAATACAATTACATATAACATCGGACAGGGACTGTAGCATTTAAGGACCACAGTCAACTAAAAACACGCATAGAAACAAAACACTAACTAGGTAAGATATGACATCACAAACAAAATAGGCTTGGCAATAGGGCTACCGCCATGGAACGGTCAGTGGCAAAAAAGCCGTTGGGGATTTAAACCATGTTCTATGGTGCACCGAACCTCACTCTTTCTTTACTGTTATCCCAATAAAACGGGACAGTGTAAATAACGATATCCCCGTCAGGTTATATTCTCTAACAGAAAAGGCAGCATTAAGATGCAATATGAGTATAACCCATAAATGAGCATGTATGCATGAATATAAAAACTAAAGCCTAGAAAGCCACAAACAAGTATTCAATGCCTTGTCAGAAGCCAGAGCAACAAGAGAAAAAAACGTTGAGGGTAAGACAAGACACGATTAAAGACAAACATCAAACGCTACCGTCCTTTGAGGATTTATGTAAACATCATAGGGTCCACAGTCTGTCCGCTCATCGCACACTCAAAAAGAAACCAAACTGGCGAAATGTAGATGGGGCAAGCACTAAACATACAGTGCGTTGCAAAAATATAGAATCATAACCTATTTTGCAACTTGTATACACGTTTAATAAAGATAATATACAAGAGATTATGACCAAGGATCTTATGAAATTTGTAAATCACATCACCATATTAGAAGTGAGGTTGTGATAGTCTTGTCGAAAAGAGTTTTTAAATTACTTTTCTATATTAAAATTAGATCAGGGTAACGCTAATAAAATTTTGCAAAGGTTTTTCGAAGTTCAGGTAACGGTAGCCCTGCTGGAGTAGCTTCATAGTTATACAAATATTACAAATTCTGTCGCTTCTTTCTTGATTTACATATCTCTATCAAAAATGGTGAAATAATTAGTAAAAATTATAACAAGAAAGTTGATTTTAATTTTGATATTGTTAATTATCCCCACTTAGATGGGGATGTTCCTCGAGCTCTTTTGGGGTCTATTTTTCTCAACTTATTCGTTTTTCTAGATATTGTAGTCGTGATGAGGTTCGTAGTATTTGTATACCTAAAAGCTACCCCAGCAGGGCTACCATTACCATAAACTTCGAAAAACCTTTGCAACATTTTAATATCGTAACCGTGATTTTTTTTTAAAATATAAAAGTAATTTAGGAACTCTCCTGCGACAAGGACTATCACAACCTGGTTTCTATGGTGAAGTGATTTACAAACTTCTTAAAATCCCGTGTCATAATCAGTTTAATTCAATATGTATTAAACGAGTATGAGAGTGGACCTTTGGAAACGGCCGAACACGATAAATACGAAATATTCCAGTCTCGGTGTGATTGAGACTGTTCATGAACGGTAGTGAAATATGCTTGCTACCGTTCACGCCCTCTAGCCCCGGGTTGAACAGAACTCAATATTCATAAAAACAATAGTACAGAAGTTTAACCATCCCGAAGATGGCATGCATATGTCAGGGTTTGTTTTATTCGGGTTCCCGAATTTAATGTAAATATATGATTGTGGATAACAATCGTCTACTCGCAAATCAATTATATGTTGTATATCTGATTTGCTTACAAATACATAACAAATATGGCTGACGGAAGTGGTGATCAAACCTACTCAAGGTAACACAGGTATGTAACAAAGGCAAATTAATCAAATGCATATAAAATGCATTCATTAGCATGAAACTACATTTAAATTACACAAAGATAATGAGAAATACATAATACACAAAATGCAATAAGAATTACCTGTAAATATATATTGTAAACATATATATTTAATGTAAATATATGATTGTGGATAACAATCGTCTACTCGCAAATCAAGTATATGTTGTATATCTGATTTGCGATCAATCGATTGGCTCCATCAATCAGCTAATTTGCATAAGAAAGGTATATGTATTTTGTGTGAAAGGTGAATATGTATGTAGATGGAACGACCTACTCTATATAATAGATACATAGGTATCATACCACTAAATCTAAACTACTATCTAAGAAACACTAGACTCCACAAACGTTTAAACCTGTGACACTTGGTACTAAATACAATTTAAGGTCATTGACACAAACTCCGCCGCATTCAGCACTTTCAGTGCTTTGATTAGTTGGAGCGTTCTATCGACCGCCAAACTCTCAGGTACACCTATGGGATATGACTGTATATCACAATCATTGAATAATAATATCGATGTCTTCATGACAGTGGATTTTAATATCGACATCTTATCAAATAACTGTGATGCTATAAATGCAGCATACTCTAATTTTTGTAAGACTTTTAATGACTGTGTAACACGTAATGTACATACAAAGACTGTAGTTATACGTCCCAATGATAAACCGTTCATGAATATTAATATTCGCTTTAAAATACGTCAGCGAAACAGAATGCACAAGAAACTTAAGTCTTCAAACAATCCATTACATTGGTCAATGTTAAGGCAACTTAGAAATGAGGTAATTGCTTTAATCCGCGAACATCCCAGTTAACCGACAAATATATCCCCCCTGGTAAATGGTGGCGTATAGCAAAATCGATCTCTAAATTGAACAAAGTAACTCTACCAAACTTTCCAATAAAAACTAACGGTCGTATTTTAATATATCAATGAGATAAAGCTAACGCATTGAATTCTTTCTTCTCTGCAACATCTCATATTGAACATTAAACGGAATTACCTACATTTCATAATCAAGAAGTAATTGATCAATTGAAAATCTTGAAATTATCGAAACCTTCAGGCCCAGATATGATTAGCACAAAGGTGTTAACATTAGTTGTAAATAGCATCGCCGCTCCACTAACGAGACTTTTTAATCTGTCAATGTCAACTAGAAAAGTACCATACCAATGGAAACAGGCGAATGTAACTCCTGTCCTATTTTTAAGGGCAAGGGGGAACCTGACATTTCGGGCAATTATAGGCCCATATCCATTACTAGCATTATTTGTAAATTGATGGAATAAATCGGATTTAAACACTTGTTCAACTATATCAAAACTAATAACTTTCTGTGCAAATACCAGACAGGTTTTCAACCTAATGACTCTACTGTAAATCAGCTCATACAATTGTGCAATAATATAATAAGCAACCTCGACGCTGGGAAAGATGTACGATTTAAATTTTGCGATATTTGACAAAGTGTGGCAAGATGGGTTGCTTTTTAAATTAGCTAAATATGGTATCAATGATTCTCTATGTAACTGGATACGTAGCTATCTCTCTGATAGGCAGCAAAAAGTAGTTCTAGATGGATTCTCTTCAAGCTTCAGTACTATAGATGCAGGTGTTTCGCATATGTTCTAGGTCCTTTTCTATTTTTGCTTTATATAAATGATATTACAGATGACTTATTGAATGATGTACGTTTCTTTACTGATGACAATTCTCTCTTTGTTGTTATTGATAAAGACCCAGTAGAATGTGCCAACTCTCTTACTAATGATTTTTGCAAAATAGCTGAATGGTCAAAAAGAAAATGGGCGGTTACATTTAATCCTCAAAAAAATAAAAGACTTGCCTGCACTAGAAGAAACTATATAACCACACGACAGTCTATTTTGAGAATGATATAGTACAAGACGTAGCGTCACATTGTCACCTTTGATTAACATTCATTCAAATGCAACTTGGTCGTATCATATAGAAAATATATACGAAAAAGCATGTGCACGATTAAACATTCTAAGAATGCTCAAATACAAACTTGACAGACGTTCTCTATTAAAAATATATATCGCCTTTATAAAAAAGAGTATGATAATGGACCTTTGGAAACGGCCGAAAACGACACATACGAAATATTGCAGTCTCGGTTTGATTGATACTGTTCATGAGCGGTAGTGAAATATGCTAGCTACCGCTCACGCCCTCTTGCCCCGGGTTGAGCAGAACTCTATAAGACCTATACTTGAATATGGCGATTCAGTATGGGATAACTGTACGAGAGGAAAAAATCTGAACTATTAGAGAGTGTTGAAGAAGCACGAGTAATAACAGGCCTCAGGTTCAATTCCTCTAGGTCATATTTATATACTGAATTGAACTTAGAAACATTAGCAAAAAGAAGTAAAGATCATAAACTTGAAACTATTTACAAAATAATTCATGCCATAAGTTCAGATTACATGTATAACTTAATCCAGCCATACTTACCCGTAAACAATAGTTATATTAAACTTACGTCTCCCTCTTTGTCGTACAACATCATATTACAACAGCTTTCTACCGAGTACAATTACATTGTGGAATGCTTTACCGTTTGATGCAAACAACGCACCATCTGTTGAACAATTTAAGCTAACATGTAAGGATATTGAACATAGGACTAACAGTCCATATCACTATAATATAGGAAATAGGAATAAAACATCATCCTTTGTCAATTAAATTATAACTCACGTAATCTAAATAAGCATTTATATACTTACGAAAAAGGTAGGAAGTAATAATAACAATAAGCAGGAATTTGTTTTACTTTTATCTAAAAGTTTGATATAATATGGCCATGGCTGTGTTAATACATGTTTTATTATGATAAAACTTATAGACATTATTTATAATTGTATTACTTTCCAATTAAGCAAACTGTTAAATTCAGGTGATTATGGGGCGCAAAACATATCCCGCTAGCAAATGCCCGTCTGTCGTCTGCCCCGATAACGGAGGCTGACGTTAATTACTGATAGTTCTATCGTCTGCTCTGATGACGGATGCTGACGTAATAACAACGTAAGACAAGTCGTTGGCCCATGCAACTGCTCTCACTATTCTGAGTGTAGTTTACATGTTCAGTCTATTATTGAGAACGAACATCCACGTAATCATATCTGTAACTCAGCCGTGACGTTGACTCAAGGACATGTAACTGTAAATATATAAGAAACACAGCAGAAAGAGAAAATGAAGGTAGGGTAGGATGGGATTTATCTTATATCGAGTTTAACATTATTTTGAGAGCAAAACTATTTTAGAAGGACGTCCAGTGATCTCCCTTGAGTATATACTGAACATGCTCTCACGAGTCACCTCCCTTATAATGAATATAATGAGGACCTGGAAGGTATTTCCTTTGCCCCTGCATTGTTTCAGGTGCCATCTCGCTCATATCACTAGAGCAGTGGCAGAAAAACTATAAAGTGGCTCCAGCGTAAATGGAGTGTCTACAATAGAATTTGCAGAAACTCTGCAGATCGGGGTGAGACGGTTCTAGGCCCGTTCTCCATATTTTATCTCGATGTACATGGAAGATGAGCCTGGCATGTTCATTTCTGTTAGGCGCCATATAACCTTTCATGTGTTGGTGCAACTTAAAACCCCAATTCAGTTCAATTCATCTTTTCCCAAGTGCATAAAGGTTTTAATCTTTATGCGATTAAAACTTATATTATACACTTACGAAAAGGTTAGGAAGTAATAATAACAATAAGCAGGAATTCGTTTTACTTTTATCAAAAAGTTTGGCATAGTATGGCCATGGCTGTGTCAATACATGTTTTATAATGGTAATACTTATAGATATTATTTATAATTGTATTCTTTCCAATTAAGCAAACTGTTAAATATAGGTGATTATGTTGCTCCGTCAACGGGCGCAAAACATATCTCGCTAGCAAATGGCAAAAAGGTTCCCGAGTGAATTACTATGAAAATGAGGGGACCTTCCGCCACGCTTGCTAGCTACATCCTGGCAGAGACATGGAATCTAAATCACAGCCATGGCCCATTTCGACCCATAATGGGGAAGCATTGGACATTGTTGTAGCAAAACAATTAAGAACCCCAGATAATGTGTTTAGCATGTCAAAGCCCAATTGTCATCATTTTCGGCGAACATGACGCGTGTTTCGATAATCTCTGGATATTTTATTTATGACCCTCCGTTTTTAAAATAATGAAATATGTACTTAGACAGCTGTTTATTCTGTTCCTGGTCTTATTTGCAATAACGTTGGATTTAATTTATCGCCAAGATAAGCGTGATAGTATCTGAGACCAGACCAAGAATGTGTAGGGCATAAGCAGAATTAAACTGTTAAACAACTTTTTCATATCCCACGTTATCTCTACACTAGGTTTTGAACCTATGTCATTACCACCGCCATGTAAAATTGAAATGTTGGGGGGGGGTTCATTAAACTGTAATACAGTCTTGATAATCTGCAATCCTCATGTCTGCTTTTAACTCCCATAGGATACTCCCCTTAATAGCGCGGAGACCCAAGTGAACCCCTTCTGGCCGATGAACAGCACGCTGGAATACATCCCTTATAATTGATCCCATCATCCAGACTTTGAGTTTGGAGTGAGGACCTAAAACGACTTAAGTACATTAGACCGTGTACCCGTCTTGTACATGCATGTTATTTAATTTGAAACAATTATGACTCCATACATCGTTTAATGGGTCATTAATGTAGTGTATTACACTTTGCATAACCCTATCATTATATCATTATCACACTTTGCGTTAGGGGCCGGTAACGGATCTCTAGTGCTGTGTTACAATTACATTTTCTCCATGTTAAAATGTGGTCAGCGCGAGGAAAAAAGAAACAACACACTGAAAATGATATACTACTGCTAATATACGGATTTACTTTTCTAGATCATTAACACTAAACTAGTTGATTAAGTCATTTTATTATTATTATTTTTAAAATCTACAAATGTGCATGCAACACATTTAACTTATGTAACATATTATCATTTTGTATGCATAAACAATAATATAAAGAGAAGAAGAACCACTTATTCCAAAATCAGTAAGCCATAGACCCATATGATCATACAATATATACATATACATTTTTAACAGACGTAGCAAGATTCGCACATAAATGTATGAACAAATATCAGATGCAAAAATAAACACTGTTATACCACCCGGAACATTCGAATTTCTTCACCGCAGCACAGTACCTACACCGCGGCATAAAGTACATGTTGGAAATTAAGGTAAGTCATTGAAAACAACTGATACCCAACTATTTTAGCACTTTTGACTGGTTTGCAGGTAGTTACTACTTCGGAATTGGACTTATATCAAATCGATGCAGATATTGGCTACTACATGTAACGTTTTGAACATTTATTTTACGGAAAAGTGCAGAGATTGATACAGTTTGACATAATTTGCTTGAGTTTCCTTTCTAAAGATATAGTTTTTAATAATTAGGACGCTGTCCACAAGAGACATGTCTATATATGACCTAAATTAGAAGTTTGATTAACTTGCAATATATTCATGATGTGTAATTTTACGTTTACACAGTACACCGAGGGCTTATTTGGTACTGCTGACGACAGTGCAAAAAAATCACAGGTACTCATACCGTCATGCAATGGTACTACACCGCAAGTTATATAGAAGCATTTTAAAGTGATATAAGTCTACTCTTTTGTTTTTGAATAGTATCAATATGAATATTGAGGACTTGAACACTAAGAAATAAATTACATCAATCGTTCTATGACCGGGAGGCAGAACATAGTCGGTACGTGTCTGATAATGAGAACTATTACAAATGAGCGTTTTGTTCGTTTGCAAGCGTAAATGGTGTAGTGAGACAAGAAGTTAACGTAATAACGTAATAATATATCAAGCCAAGGGTGTTAAAACAATATTGAAAAAAAAAATGTTGTCACGGAGACATAAACACGAAACGACCGTTTTTCCTTACATTCTTCCCGATTGTTACCATCAGTTCTTCCTACGAAGCATTTTAAATGAATGTGGTCGACCTCGCTTCTTTCTGTTCAATTACACTACCAAAATTCCTTAACGTGAAATTCACTTGAAAAAAATAACGTGAAATTCACATGAAAAGGTAACTATTCACTAACGTTAACTAACGTTAAATTATTTTCAACATGGAATTCATGTGAAAAAAAAGTAACATGAAATACACGTTAAGTTCACGTTAAATTCACATGAAATGGTAACAATATACTAACGCTAAATTATTTTCAACGTGAAATTCATGTAAAAAAACAACAACATGAAATTCACGTGAAATCTACATGAAATTCATGTGAAAATGTAAACCATTAAATAATGTGAATTTATTTTTAACGCGAATTTCACGTAAAATGAGCTCTATCGCGAATTTCATATGAATTTAACGTTATTTCACGTTTAATTCACGTGAATTTCACGTTAATGTTTTAACGTTAAATTCACGTTCTTGCTCGTTTCATGTGAAATTCATGTTATTTTAACGTGATTTAACGTTAAGAAATTTTGGTAGTGTATAAATAAGGAAAACAACCATGAAAAACATGAATACTAGTCTTTTTCAGATGTTAAGTATTACACTATATGAAGTGGTGTTTTATTTTTACTGATAATTGACATCGCCTGCTGAATATTTATTATTAAATCATTCACCTACAATGTACTACCGATTTTGTCAGTTTGACCTTCAAGTATTTGACAGACATTTTTAAGTCCCGACAGTGTTTTTTTTTATGCCTAATTTCACAATTCTAAAAAGTATCCTTTTTTCACAATTATATCCAAAAATCTGAAACATTTTTTTTTATTTATTTATTTATTTTTTTGTGGGGTAAATACAGACCAGTAAGGATACTAGTCATACATTTCATTCATGACTGAGCCATACTATACCTGCTTCGATCGTGAAGTCTATATAATAATTCTTCTAGATAGAGGTAGCAAGTAGTTTCAGAGGTTTGAATTGAGAGATGTAGCAAACCAAACGAAATATAAGCTGGTGTCAAAACTAGTCTGTATTTACCAAAAAGAAAACTTAAAACCAAGGGATATTAAACTGAAAATAAAAGTGAAAAAAGTTTATTTCTCTTTTGTTATAATATTTCACAATTTGCACAATTTCTAGAAAAATGCCGCTATTTATCATAATGGCATGGGCACAGGCTGCATTCACAAAACGCATAAAAAAACACCGCCCGACATAAAACGCAAACATTTACCATGAAACAATCGATACCCAATCAGCCAAAACAGCACAGTTTGTATTCGTTATCTTATTTGTGTTGTTGTTCCATCTGAAAACCAGTTCACTATATCAAGAAACAACAGAAAACAGATGCTAGGGGTAGTTTATTTTCACTCATCAACCTATTGAATTTAATGTATGGTTCAGTTAGTCCTTTTCCACTTAATGTACTTAGTACAGCTGGAAGTAACTCTTCCATTTCATAAAGCCCTTCTTCGTACGAGATACGGTCACTTTCTGTGTCTACTGTACTTTTAGATTCATCAACAGGAGTGTTATCAGTACTTTTTTCAGCAGTGAATTCCTATTCATTATTATAAGTAAGTAGGTTGTTTTGCTGGAATCATGATCAGTGTCATAATTTAAAACGTTCACTTCGTTGTCTACTACACTAATTTTCTTCTTATCATTTTGAACTAACAATGGGGTAATTCCATCGTAAACTTTATTTTGAAATCCAAATTTACCAGTCTACTGATTTAATGCGTACAGTTTGTACTTTAAGACATTGTCATGCTTCTCTATACAGTGTTGAACTATTCCATTTAAAGTACTTATTGAAAAGTTACAGTACGAACACGTATAATATTTAACTTCTGTTCGTTGTTTACATGTGGAGGAAAGTTTGACAGGAGTGGACAGTCTTTTTTCTTTTATTTATCGTCCCTTATATAAACTGTTTTCATCAACACAAATGCATTTTCCCAATGCTTCTAATTCGCTTGGAACAATATGTTCATGTATTTTTGTTTGTACTCGAGCCAGTTTGGGCGTTAAGAACATGTTCACGGTATTTAAGAACCCGGTCCTTATGTTCCTCTGTACAATGCCCAACTATACTGATCAAGGAAGCACATCTACAAGTGCAGTAATAGCACTGCCAGTCAAACATCGACATTTTCCTGAGAGAAAAGAAATATTGTATTACCTGTAACGAATGTATAGATAGCTGCTGTGGAATACATAGCTTGCGGTGTAAGTACCTTTCCTTGCTACAAAAAAGGCGGTTGATAGTACCCATGCTGACCGTCAGCTGTACCCGAAATTTTCTGCACCGACCTCCATTAAACTGCTGTAACTACCATATTCCGTTATTTCTATTGACAATATGTGTATGGCATACTCAGGAAACGTTACTATTTAATTTTCTTTGATTAAAACGTATTATCACTACACATCAAATTTAAAATATGATTAAAAGTCGTTAAAAACTATCGTCATTCAATGCGGTAATGAAAATAAATTGCAAAAGCAGGAGTTTTACGTAAAATATAATGAATGAATGAATGTTGTTTTACGGCACGTCGACACATCAATAGGTCATATTGTGCGCAAAAATTGATGAAAAATGAAGAATTAATTAAAAATTAATGTAAATATATAAAGATAAAATTATTAAAAAATAAGTGATGATAAGGTTAATATAAACTATGTATGTAAATCAACAAATGCCCGTCAACGGGTATATAAACAAGTAAATATATATAAGAACACATTATAATGATTTATATAGTCTGATCTCGTTTAGGAAATCTAAAACAAGACTAAAATCTACAGTATCAAATAACTCTTTCATAGTATTAACATTGTAGTACCTTTGACGCATAGGATCAAAGTCTACACATTCCAGCAATATGTGTTTGACCGTTAACGGTGCAAAGCAGGGCATACATTCTGGTAATTGCTCACCTTGTAATAAATATGAATGAGTATAACGTGTATGCCCTATTCTGCACCGGGCTAGGACAACTTCCTCTCGACGAATGAGTCTACTAGAAGAACGCCATTCTCCGAGTAACGGTTTAATTGAATGGAGTTTATTGTTAACTGACAAATCCCAAGCGGTTTGCCAAGAGTTACGAATATATGTGTTAATACAACTTTTAAAATCAGTATAAGGTAATTTGGTATTAGATATATGTAAATCTAATGCTGCCTTAGCAGCACTATCAGCTCTATCATTACCACGTATTCCTACATGGCTTGGAAGCCAGCAGAAAATAATAATATTATCAATTATAAGAGCATTGTACTTTTCTAAAAGTTGAAGCACAACTGGGTTATCATGTTTCATATTACCCAGTGCTTGAAGAGATGAAAGGGAATCAGAAAAGATTACAAAATGGTCATCATCAGATTCCTGAATATAATTTAAGGCAAGTTCAATTCCCTTAAGTTCAGCTGAAAAGATAGAGGCCTTGTCAGGCAGGCGGCTCTTTATGCTGTGTTTGTGAATAACAGCTGCTGCAGCTACCTTATCTCCATCTTTAGAGCCATCTGTGTAGATATGTTGAAAGTCACAGTATTTCGATTTAATTTCATTAAATTTGCTTTGAAAGACAGTAGGGTCTGTACTGGATTCGTTATTATTACAAAGATCAAAAATAATTGTTGGAGTTTCCAAAGTCCACGGTGGAATTTGTGGTACTTTGTACTTGGCAATCAAATTTAGGTCGATTTCAGTGTCTTTTAGTTTTGGTTTAATACGAAGACCAAATGGTCGAATGGCCTTCGGTTTTCGATCAAAAAGAGGTTCACAACTAGGATTAAAAACATTATCGAAAGTTGGGTTTGAAAGGTTAGACTTTAATTTAATGGCGTATTGAAGAGCTAATTTGTCTCGTCTATGAGACAGTGATGGTTCATTGGCTTCTACATATAGACTTTCGGCTGGTGATGTACGAAAGGCACCTAAGGCGAGTCGTAATCCTTGATTATGTATAGGGTCGAGCATCTGCAAGTACGACTTGCAAGTCGATCCATATACTATTGAGCCGTAGTCCAGCTTGGATCTGATAAAAGATCTGTAAAGTCGCAAGAGGACTTTTCGATCTGCTCCCCAATTAGTGTTTGCAACAACTTCAAGTAAGTTAAGAGCTTGAAGGCATTTGGCCTTCAAGTATTTAAGGTGTGGTATAAACGTTAATTTACGGTCGAAAATAAGACCAAGGAATTTTGTCTCATCCACTACTGGTATTGGTGACCCATCCAGTGTTAGATGAGGGTCTTCATGATGTTTACGAAGTTGACAAAAGTACAATTAGTTTTAGATTTAGAAAATTTAAAACCATTTTCATCAGACCAGGTCTGAAGTTTAGTGAGACATTGTTGTAATTGTCTCTCGATAGTATTCATGTTTTTTGCACGATAACATATAACAAAGTCGTCAACATATAGCGAACAATCCACACCTGGATTGATGCATTTTACTATACTGTTAATCTTTATATTAAAAAGTGTGACAGATAGTATACTGCCCTGTGGAACACCCATCTCCTGTTCATGAATATCAGAGAGGGTTGAACCCATTCGGACACGAAACTGTCTATCATCTAAGAATTTCTCTATAAAAATGGGTAATCGGCCTCTAAGACCAATGTCATGTAGATCATTCATAATACCGTACTTCCATGCAGTATCATAAGCTTTCTCCAAGTCAAAAAATACAGCGACTAAATGTTCTTTTTTTTATGAAAGCTTCCCTAATAAACGATTCAAATCGTATGAGATTGTCTGTTGTGCCTCGTTGGCGCCGGAATCCACATTGATACTTTGTTATCAGTTTGTTGGATAGAACGTAAAAATGTCAGTGACATGATTGAAAGACATTACACTATCTTTTCCTTGATTTGCATCGATCAAACTCGGATGGAAATAATAAATGATTAACTGTTTATTGGGCTGCTCCTGCCATCTACAAGGCTAAGTACATGTACATTATGCTGCGGTGAAGAATTCGAATGTCCCGGGTGTATACTGTTTACATCTTTTCAGAGAACAAAAATAGAAACAAAACACATGAACACGTTATAATTTCATTTAAAATTTCACGCATAAGGTGACTAAACATATATAACTATATCAGTGTTATGGTTGATGCATTATACTTAATCATATCTATATCATGAACATATAAGCACATACACATACATTCAAACACAATAAAAAATGCATAAAAAATAATATATAAACAACTTTTATTGTACGAATTAAGTACACCAGAAGTTTGGATGTACATATTTTTTAATAGCTCATTAACGTGAAATTAGTCATTTTTATTTATTATAAATAAATTATAAATTGCACATGTAGCACATTTACTTCATGTTAATTAGCATCGAAGTGTGCGTGGAAATGCGAGTAGCAGGCATACTATGACTATTGTAGTAAACACATGCGTGTATGCAGTACACTTAACTAAGTAACAAATATCAACTTATATGCATACATAAATAACAAAATAATATCAACTTGTACGCATTAATAACACATAAACAACTGTTACTGTACGAATTTAGTACGCTAAACGTTTGGATGTACAGACATTGTAACAGTTTATTAACGTGAAATTAGTCATTTTTTATTAATTATTACTAAATTATAAAATTGTACATGTAACAAATTTACTTCATGTTATTAAGTATTAAATTGGGCGTGGAAACGCGAGTACCATGAATAATACGGTTACTGTAGTAACCAGATGCATGTATGCAGTACAGTGTACAGATGCAGGACACACTGCGCGGTACAAACACTCCCAATAGATCACATTGAGCCTTCGGCTCAGGTGATCTAAAAGCGTCAATGTAAAATTTTAATGTAAATTAACAAAGTGTAAAAGTAGGTCAAGGTCATTTATATTGACCTGATTTGGGTAGTAACATATTGCTGTCATATAGATGTGTGTATGAAGTTTAAAAGATGTACTGTTTTTGGTATCAGAGTAATGGACATAATAAAATACTTGAATGTAAAACTTTAATGTAAATTAACAAAGTGTAAAAAGTAGGTCAAGGTCATTTATATTGACCTGATTTGGGTAGGAACATATTGCTGTCATATAGATGTGTGTATAAAGTTTAAAAGCTGTACTGCTTCTGGTATCAGAGTAATGGACATAATAAAAGACTTGAATGTCAAACTTCAATGTAAACTAACAAAGTGCCAAAGGTATGTCAAGGCAATGCATATTGACCCACTTTTCATTGGAACATATCGCTGTCATATAGTTATCAACATGTGTAAAGATTGAAAGCTCTAAGGCATCTGGTGTTGGAGAAATGGACTTAACAACAAACTTTGATGTAAAAACTTGAATGAACAACTTTGAGCTAAATTAACAAAGTGTAAAAAGTAGTCCAGGGTCATTTATATTGACCTGATTTGGGTAGGAACATATTGCTGTCATACTGATGTAAGTGTATGAAATTTGGAACAGATTATTATTATATTAGTAGTAGTAGTATATGGTGATGGCACCGACAACAGGGGTACGCCGTTTGACCAAGTACACCGACACAATGAGATCACTCACATGCCAAATTATCGGAACCAATCAGATTGCAGATCATGGCTGTTGTTATATACTATTTAATTCTGCAACAAACCGACCGCGCCCGTCGTCTACTCTGTGTCTACAGAACCGAAGGTTCAGGGTTCGAGCCTTCTATAAGGCAACATTTTTTAAAACATACAATCTTAAGATACTTCAAAAAATATTATACGGAACTACTACGGCATAAATCTGATTGGTTCCGACAATTTGGTATTGAGTACTCTGTCATTGTGGGGATGTTTCTTGTAATCAAACTGTATTGTGTAATCACATAAGCCAAAACAAACCGTGAAATTACATTATAATTTTATTTATTTACAATACATATCGTTAGATTACATTTCGTTCAACTGTAAAATAATACTATTCAATGGTTTTATATTTGGATTATTCTAACAGACGTCTATATAAAGGTATGCCATACAACTTGTCACGTATTTAACTAGGGCGAATTTCTTTACGCAAAATGCATTGCGCATGACCAGTAGCGGACATACATAAAATAAATGTTTATCTAATTCCATACGTTCACTACATTGTACAAAACTCATCCTAAAACATCCTTTGTAAAAAATAAGCTACATGTACCCTTCATAGTTAATTAAAAAACATTATAATAAGTTATATTTCATAGCCTCAGTGGCCGGGATAATAAAGACGCTGCGTCTAAAACGTTCTCGACGCTCATCGCTGCGGGTTCGAATCCGACTGGGAGCTCGACTTGCCAAGTGAGAACGTGTCGTTTTTTACGGATAGTGTGAGGTATACAGTATTGGTTCTACTCAGGAAAATTAGGGTGGCCTGAGTACCACAAAACAATCGACCGTCATATACGACCTACATGAACCACAAATGACGTAAAACACCGTTCAAACTGTCATAGTATAATCAGTATTTGCAACTGATTACCGTTTGCCATTGATGATTAACAGAAACGAGATTAAAGGGGCAAGACAATCTTGTTTAAAACTCGCGAGGTAGACTTGCATATTTGCAATCGTTAATATTAATTATTAGAATAGTCTTCACATATTACCAATTGCTGACTATACTGCACTAATAATATATTTATACATGTGGTATAAAACCGGAAAGAAATGAAACCTAAAAAACAACAAAAAATCAACAACAGCATTGGCGAGTAAGTTTAACGTTATACTGAATTAATAAATCGAGATTCTAATAATTATGCATGATACACACTTCAGTATTGCTGTGGATGCCTTTAACATCCATAATGTCGATTATAATTATTATATTCTATTATATTATTCTGCTAGGCAGGGTTCGAATTCTAGAAAAATCATAAAACAATTACAAAGTAAATTAATAACTATGCAGAAGATCACTGGCAACAATCACATAATATTACACTTGAAAAAGAATGTTGGAAAATAAAACAAACAGAATACCACAAGATCGCCAGTTCTGCGGTGGTATATTTCCAATACCGTATTGCGGTTAATTCATCTTTTATTAGGATATCATAAGAAGCACCTTTAAACAATTTATCCATAGTTAATACAGTATCGAATACAAATTAATTCAATGCAAATAAAACTATATACAACCGGATAAATATAATTTCAAGAAATACAACGCGTAATAAATAGCACATCAAATAAATTGTTGTGTTGTGATCAAATGGTCACAGATTTGAACATGTTAGTAAGCTTTACCTTATTATTAATACAAGTTAGAGTATGCCGTCAAAGTTTAAGAAAAACGTTCAAAATTAGATATTATGTTTTGACTTTTATAATTTATCACGGACGTAACTTATAACTATCGAGGAGAATTGCCTTGCCACTTAAATGGCTAGGGTTACGGTTAGGGTTAGAATCGTAACCCTAACCAAAAGCATATAAACAAGGATTATTGTTCGGGGCGCTTGTTTCAGCCAACGGTTTTATGTACACTGCAGACACAATTCAAATAGTACCTTAATAAATGGTATATCGGCGAAACAGACATTTTTCGTGGTAAATAAAACTACCTTACTGTTGAGAAATAAAAATTCTACATGCATAAGTTGTTTTAAATAGGCCATTTTCAATGCAAATTTCTGCTGCATCAACAATTTGAAAAATATAGAATTTAGAATTATATTTTATCCAAAAATAGATTTAATGTGTTGGATAAATATAAATTAAGACACTCTGAAAGCTTAACTAAAGTTATTTGAAATATCTTAATTTTCTGCTGTCACAGCATCAAGAAATATAAATTGGAAAAGCCCCATCAATAAAACATTTTGGCTGTAAATTATATATTTCTCAACCGATTTTCAAAACTAAGGTATTTTTATTTACCAGCAAAAATTCCACTTCAAATTATATATAATTTATGTATTACTAAAATCGCTTATGTTAATGTTGAAAAACGGTTGATTGAAACAAGCGCCCGAACAATAGTGTCACTTACACACAAATCAAATCGTTAGTAAATATACATTGCTCTTACATTAAGGCAGTTCGTTAAGATTCGTTAAATCACCAAACGGCTCTTCCGGATCCGCACCTACCATTATTGTACTAGCTCCAAACATTGATGGAAATTCGATTTTCCTAAAATATTTATAAATCAACATTTTCCGAAATACATCCAAGTATCGGAAATGATCCAATGACATGCTCACTTGTTTTGACAGGGTTGATAGCGAGTCCATGGTAATGTCTAATCGCGAGTCCATTGGAAAGTTAAGACTACGCATGCGATCCGAAGCAAAGTCATATTCGGTTGCCAATCCCATAGGTCTCAATTTCTTGCTTAACAAATACCGGTGAACATATCCGTTCTTTATTTCAAATAATATTTCATTGATAAATATTTCTGCAATGTTATATATTCTCCGTAGTTCTATGTTCTGAAATTTGGAAATAGAGCATTCCGTGATATTGTTCAGGATCTCGTATTTAAATGCATTGAGAATTGTCGTGTACATTTTTTTTTTTTAATGATTGTTTTAATCCGCGATGACCGATTACAAACCAGATATGTGAACGTTTTAGTAGCAAAACAAAACGTTCGCAAACGGCTTTATCTTGACCACTGAAATTAGGCACTTGTTTAAGAACTGAAAGAATACTTAGCCATGTGTCTGCTTGACTGAAAGACAGCCATAACAAGTTTTTTGTCATTTTAATTAGATATAACTCAAGAAATGTATCATCAGTGCTTTTGTCAGATATATTAAGCACACGTAATTTAGAGATACATCTTAACAAATGAGTTCTTGTCAAAATATTACTTGTAAAACGATTGATTTTATTCTCCGTTAAACAAAAAAGAGGATCTTTTATATTTCTTCTTAGAGGAAAATCATGAAGGAGCTTTATAAATAAGTGCTCCTCTGTTAATGAAGTAGGTAAATGTAATGTGTCTGTTTCTTCTGACAGTTCTACACTTGTCTGATGATTGAATAGCTTTGCTAAGTATAATGGAGTTAAACCGTCCACGTTTTCACACTTAAGTGTGTTAACTCCAAACATATCGGATACTGTCCTTAATGTCTTCTCCATGCCATTTGCAGCAAGTAAATGAACAAGCGATACATATTTCCGTTGTCTCTTACAAAAATCAGAACGTCTAAATTTCGGTTTGTAAAAAAAGATAAACTCTGATAAAAAGGCATCTGTAGCCTTAAACTGTTCCATTTCTCCCCAAAAAGAAAACACGCGTTTTCCTGAACAAAACATGAAATTAATCCTGTCTACGATTTGTTTTGAGGAAATAGCTAGCATTGGAATGTCTGTTACAGAGATATACTTGTTCGCAACGTCTACGTTCTGTTGAATCAGAAATTTAGCCGTGCATATGTTTCCTCCTAGTAAGGCATAGTGGAAGATGTTGAATCCTCTTTTGTCTGCACAACTAAGGGCTGAATAATTGACTGGATTTCCGAATACCTTATTAATGAACTCGCTTATATCGAAATATTTCAGGTTAAATATGCCTTTCTGATGTTCAACATTTAATACCATAGCATGCATTGGCGACATCGAAATATGTTCTCCGCATTCGTGCAAAACATCAGGACGATGGTATGCAATTGAAAGTATGGAATATTTAAGAAGCGAAGTGGGTACTTTTATATCCTCCATTAAATGATGTCTTAGGTATTCTTTTTCTATCTCTTTATGGTGAAATAAAACTGCAGATGTCAAATATGGACTGCTAAGAATAACGCGGTTAAAATTATCCAGAAATTCTGTGCGAAATTTAGATAATCCTGGATCTTTTAAGATAAGAATAAGACTAAATTCAAAAGATGTGAAGATATTTTGATCTTCATTAAACTGACTACATTGCGGAAAGAAAATATGATAATACGCACAATGTATAGGAAATACCATCTCTCGTTCTTTTGTTATATCTATGTTCTTAATAGCATATCTGATCGGTGTATGCCCGTCAGCATCCTTGGTCTTTAACATTAATTTGAACTCTGTTCTAAAAGTATTTTGGATATACTCGAGAATTGAAAACTGGCCAGTTAGTAACGCATAATGTAATATATTTCTACCGAAAATATCAGTTTCTTCTATATTGTGTTTACTAACTTCTACGAGGTATTTGAATACAGTAATGGAAAATGCTTGCTCGTTTGCATCGTTTCTAAGAGTCAAGCCGTTAAATTTATATATTGCAAGATAATGCATTATTCCCAAATTGTAATTATCTTTTAGATCTGATATCTGATTTTGACATACATTTGTCAAAAAATAGAAGCTATCAATTGAACGTGACAGAACAGCAAGGTGAACAGCTGAAGATCCGTCTTGATTTCTGATTTCTGTATCTATATTTGCCCTAGCTTTCCAGACTGTGCAAAATGCCAAATATCTATGATTTGATTTGCTTGCCGCATAATGGATAGGTGCCATACCCTTTTCGTCTTTCGCATTCCAGTTAATGGCAATACCTTTTCGGTCGGGATAGTAGATCATGTAGAATCTATCATAAAGTGCAACCAAATGTGCGAAAGAAGCACCATGCGGGCACACTTCATCGTGAAAGGGTTCAGGCCACTCAGACGGAGACAATTGGTTAAGATGGCTTGAATATTTCCCACACTTATCTTTATCGATTCTAGCAAACATTAACTTGAACTGTTCCGTTTGATTGTATACAATGCTAGACAAAAATGGAGTTCTACCTAAAGCATCTTGGCATTCAAGTAATCCGGGAAATGTTTCAATCAACACTTTAGCTGTTGTTTCTTTACCATGTCTAATAGCCACATGAAGTGCAGTTTCCTTAAAAACTTTCCACCTTTCATCGAGAAATAAATCATGAAAATTGTTATTAAAAAAGCCGTCTTGAGTTTTCTTTAGAGTATTTAACGACTGTGCATCCGATATACATTCGACTTGTAGTCCATACTTTATTAACATTTCAATAATATCAATGTGATAGGTTTTTGCTGCATGATACAAACAAGTGCTATCCACAACATTATTGTTCACCTTTACTATCTCTTGAAGCACGTGAATGTGCCCATTCTCACACGCAATATCACTTGCACGCATTCCGACGCTGTTTTTTGCTTCTATTAATGAGCTATGCAATTGAAGGAGATACTGTGCAATTTCTTTGTGGCCGTTCTTTGCAGCTATGTGCAAGATATATAACCACAAAAATACTTAGTTTTAATATTTTCAATTTGTCGGTTTGTGTCATGTGCAATAAACGTACCTGGACCAGAAACAGTAAAACTCACATTTGCCCCCTTCTTCACCAATAGTTTTAACTGATCTAAATGTCCCTTGGCTGCTGCTACAAATGAAGGAGGAACTCCACCTTTATTTAAAGTATTAACATCATTATTGTAATGCAGTAGTAAGTCTAATGCTTCAACAGAATATGATGTATCAATAAGCCTATGTAAAACTGAATTGTTGACAACACCAAAGTGTTTTTCTGGGTGTTGTAATGAAGTAAACATCTTTATAAGGGAATCGTCTTCAGAGTTTGCTACATGGATTGCAAGTCCAACGACGTCAATGGTTTTGTTTGCTTCTATTAAGCTGAATATATATGTTGATATCATGCTGTGTCCCCTTTTCACTGCAATATGAAATAACTCATTGTCTTTGCTTATTAACCACTCATAAAGTGATTGATGCACAAGTGAAGTTACAGCAGTATCAGACGTGAAGAAATATGACAATTTCCCCCAGCTTTTGTCGACGTTCTCTAGATCAGTTACATTATTGGATTTTAACACGTGAACTATTTCACTTTTACTTAAAGGCTTCATGCTAACACACACAATCTCTAAAATCTGTTTTGGTATGTGGAATGACTCGGGGGTGCTAAACTGCCTTTCAAAGTTTATTTCATACAACTCGCCTAGTGTCGAAGGAAGTTCAGAAACAGTAACAAGTTCGTCCCTATCAAACAAATAGTCCAGTGCATGTGTGATATACATAAAGATCCCCTCACTTCGCGTTAAAAGCTGATTTATTTTACCGGAAATCTCTTTTTCAGTAAAACGTTTCCCTCGTTCTGTAAACATATTTTCAATAAACATTTTAATGTCATTATAATTTCTAATATCGTTTGACATTAGTTGAAATGTTTTAAACTTGCTAAGTTTTGAAATCTGAGTTAGGTTCCTTGATGTTATCAAAATTTTGATCCATTTCGGCCATTTGTGCACATGGTTGGATAGCAGATCTAGTATGGGATTCGTATAAGATAATGTATCTAAGCATTCGTCAAGCGCATCTATGACAATTATCCATGGTACTGCAGGCACATTTACGATTTGTTTCAGTGGTAAAGCTAACCCCTGATCAAACATGCTTCAATTTCATTACCACATTTGTGGAGGTCATGTAAAATAGAACTGTTGTCGAGCATTGCAATATTACCTCCAAACTCTGAACTTTTTGACGACAGAAAGCCCACTAATCTTCGAATAAATCTCTCCGGCATACGCGTACTGGGATTGTCGTATTTACAAACATGAAATGCTACAGTTTGCTGGCGAAGTGTTCCACCTTTCTCGGTTTTCTTTGCACAAAGAAGGTGAGAAACAATAGCAGACTTTCCATACCCCATTTCTGCAACCGCAATTATTCCCTTTTTGGTAAAATTTGAAGCTAGCAATTCCTGTTCCAAGCTATCAAACAGCCATTCTCGACCGATCAGTGGACGATAGTCACGTATGTATCCGTATAGTGGTAGGTCTTGGCGAAATGGAAAGCTAAAGTTTTCAGACAGACAACCTGAAACAAATAACCACAAAATAACTGAGGGATAAACATTAAACGCAACAAGTGACTGACAGCTATTACTTACTTAAAATTACTACTCCTGCATATCAAGCTAAAATAAATAAGTTCATTCCTTTAAGCTTGGTGTGCAAAAGGTAGTTCCTATATCAGCCATAGTGACCTTTGTTTAATGAAACCTGAATTAGGTTATATATTATGCTTACTAAAATTCAATTAGGCAGTTGCACCATTTTATCCAACTACACTCCTGTGGTAATCTGTACATTGCGAGAACAGTTCAGTGCATAGTACAAAAGGTTTAATCAAAGAAATATATAAACAAACCTTGACGGTGTTATAGGAGGCGTGAGAGGCATTGCATCTAATAATAACCTCTCATGAACATACTCAATACAACCGAGTCTGCTAATTTTCTCTATTGTTTGTGTTTGTTACTTCGGAGGGATCACATTTTCAGTATTTATTATCAAGAAACTCCGACGATTTCAAACACAAAAGTTATATTTGGAATTTTTAAAGTAATACCGGATATCTTATCTTTTCAGCTTCGTAAATTGTGTTCTTAGTATTTGAAGTTATTCCATTTCATTGTCATAATTTGTAGAATTTACGTATAAAATCATCAAAATATCAAACTTGTGATTTTTTTTACCAAAGCAGTATGGGACTTATAAACTATCTGACAAAAAGTCAACGTCGACACCAATAGATTTAGTACGAAAGATAGCGCTAAAATGATACGAATATATGCTTGTATGATAGCGATCTGATTTCTGTGCTCGCTGCGTACAGATTCCCCAGGAGTGTACTAGCAAAAAACTGTTTGTACAAGCAGCACTGGTTGGGCCAAAGTTACAGCCTCATTAATGCATGACAAAAAAACCTCTTTACAGTTAATAATTATTAAAAATATATTATTTTAAAACCTGTATTTAAAACACACATAAACAGTTATAAAAGGTTGTGAACCCTACATGTCATATCAAAATCTAATGAGACATATACTATACCGGTAAATATTATTCTAACGTAAATATGTTTTATCATATAATATATTATATATATACGATATATATATATTATATAAGATATTTTGAGAATCCAAAACCTATTCACACAATTTAAACGGCTTTAACCAGTCAGGGCAAACCCCAAAACTGGAATGTCGAATTAAGGGTTACCAACTTTTATAACTGATTTTACGCATATTCAATCACCGTTACTTTCAGAATCCGCGAATAATCGTAAACTCTTAATCGGCTTTTTTTAAATAAATTATTATATGACCTGAACACCTGGACAGAGTTTTGATAAATGGATTTGTAGTATAAGTTTTTCGGTTATTTGTCGGGTTAGTTTCTTTAAAAAAGACAGCTGCTGACAGCCAAATTTAATGTTGAATCAAATATTTGTTTTAAGCCATTCACTTTGGTAAAGGTTCAAAATCAATAGCACTTATGATTTTTGAGAAGTAGTCGCTAAACAAATTGTTTGTTTTAGAATATATTTTTAGATGTGGCGGCCACCTGAAAATTCCGGCCGAACTGATGTTTACTTAGGACCAGTTAGACATCAAGCGAGACATTCCTGAATCATTGTTATGAGACTCCTATGAGTAATTTCAGAGGAATAGTCGCCACAAGTCGCCACACTTTTTTCCAGTATAACTGTATTTAAAAGAAATATGGCCACTGGTTGTCATGTTTGACATCGAATCAAAATTAATTTTGTTTAGGATAAAAACCATGCCATGCCAGTCAATTTGTTAAATGTTCCAAATCAATACCACTGATGGTTTTTGAGAGGTAGTCGCCACAATATTGTATTTTTTTAATATATGTGTAGATTTGACGACCATTTTAAATTGCAGGTCATCCTTATTTTCACTAGGGAAGGACAAACTAGATATCAAGAGCAACATTCCTGTGAAGTTTCATGAAATTTCATTAAGAATATTCTGAGAAGTAGTCGCCATCAAAACAAAGTTTGCATACAAACGGACGACGGACGGCTCATCAAGGCATAATCTCTGCCGATCTTTCATCATTGAGCTAAAAAAAAACACGAAAGCCTAGAAAGACACAATGCAAGTAATCAATGACGTGGAAGAAGTCAGAGTAACAAGAGAACAAATCGATAAGGGTATGCCAAAGAAAAGCGTGATAATGGACCTTTGGAATCGGCCGAGCACGACACATACGAAATATTGCAGTCTCGGTTTGATTGATACTGTTCATGAGCGATAGTGAAATATGCTAGCTACCGCTCACGCCCTCTAGCCCCGGGTTGAACAGAACTCAATATTCATAAAATCAATAGTACAAAATGTTAACCATCCCGAAGATGGCATGCATAAGGCGGTGGACATGGAGTATCTTTCTTCCCCATGTCGTACGGCGTATGGTCCCAGTATCTAATAAAATTAAATGCCCAGAAGAGCGAAATAAACATAATGGAATTTATTTGGAGCAGCGGTTATGAAGCCTGCGTATCACAAGTAACAGCCAAAGGCTAAATTAAAAAGCAGACAACATATCCTATGAGTGGTTAAACAATACCCAGAGCCTTTTATTGGCCGGAGTAGTGGAACCACCGAATCAAAAATTAAGTAAGAAAACAAAGGAAATTGAAAATGTACCACCGATAACTAAATATAAGTATCGGGCTCAGCGATCTCCAAAGATCGAATGAATAACAGTACTAATTGCATGCGCGGGGAGACGTTTTGCATTTAAGACAAACACCAACCTCTACCGTCCTTTGAGGAGTTAGGTAGTCATCGTAAGGTCCACACTCTGTCTGGTCATCGCACAGTCAAAGAGGGAAGCATACTGGCGAACTGTAATTGGGTCAACCACTAATCATGCAGTGAGTTGCAACATGATAGGGTCATAACTTCTTTCCTTATATTGTTTAATAAATATTTAGGCACATACAGAAAGGTTGCTGTGCAAATCTATACCAACTGAGAAGACCTTTTGGGCTTTACGTAGTCGTCATCATAGGGTCCACAGCCTGTCCGGTCATCGCACAATTAAAGAGGAAAGCATAGTGGCGAACTGTAAATGGGTCCACCACCAAGCACGCAGTGCGTTGCAAAATGATAGGGCCATAACCTCTTTTGATAAACATTTTAAAAAGTTTAACAAAGATAGTATGAATGTGATCATATAAGTCAGGCTGTGATAGTCCTTGTCGCAGAAAAGTTCTTAAATTGCTTATATATTTGGAAAGAAGATCAGGGTTACGATAATAACATTTTGCAAATATTAGACGAAGTTTATGGTAACGGTAGCCCGAATGGAGTAGCTCTTTAGTTATACAAAGATTACGAATATTAAAGTCCTCAACTCGAGTACAAGCTCTAGAAGAAAGAATAAGTTGAGACACATAAGAAGTTGCTTGGGGAACATCCCCATAAACTTGTATTAAGTTTACGTATTGAAAGATGGACGCTGTATTTGTGCTGCAGTAAAGAGATTTAGCTGAACAAGAAAGTATGAATGGAAATAACTATCTATGGGTGTTGATGGAAGATTTCTAATTTCTAGGATAATGATTGAAACATCCAGCTACAGTGGAGTAAACTCTATATGTTTGTGAGAACAAGATATGAGATAGTAATTGAACAAAATCTACCTGAAGACAAAACAACACCTACGTAGGGGTTTACATGAGAACAAGTACACAAATTACGCTCACAGAAACAGCCCAAGATAAGGCAAACAATAGTTTGTAAGATCCACATAAAAAACAGTAGAGATCACCAAGGCAGTATATATAATATTGACGACGGGTTGTACGAAGATCAGCAAGAGTATATGTTAGTCACTAAAGAAGCTGTGGGAACCAGGCACACAGAAGCAAGAGGTAACATTGTTGAAAGAAGTATAAGATGCAAGTGAGATATAGGTTTCTTAGCGGCCAAGAGTTGATTTGTGAGAAAAGAGAGACGAACAGTTAACCACAACCACTGTCTTTGATCAGATAATTTGATTACTTACCAGATGACGACAACCGATCATCTACAGTGGATGTAGTTCTGTTTCCATTCCAGTCATGTACCTCTACCCATATGTTTCTTAGAATATATGCAACTAGAACCACAATGAAGATATTAAAAGTTAAATGAAATCTATTTGGATGTCTTGCATTTCTTCTCATTAACTGTAAAGCATTGCGATGATTTTCTTCTCTGTGTGCACTTTCGGTTTCAAATCTAAATAACATATCTCTCAATAATTCGCGGTTGTTTTGTTCGGAGTGCTCAATTTGTCTATCCTGTGAATCAAGTCTGTTCTTAATTATGTTTATAAACCCGTGTAACTGGTCACCGTGTTCTATTCTATTTAATTCGCAGATATTTTCAGCAAGGGATACATGTCCACTTACATCTGGATCGTTCAGCAAGTCTTTTAGAGCATCAAATACCTCGGCTTTAGCAGCCGCAGAAACACTCAGGTCTGGATTATGGCCGAAATACTTGTTCCGTAATCGCCTTACTCTCTCTATCACACGCTTCTGGATGTTAAACTCTCTACAGTATTCCCATATATTACATGCCGTCGTTATGTCTTGCAAGTTGATGTCAGCCCCCGTCCAGCTCGGTGGCAAGTATACTTGTATAATGTGTTCATAGTGATTTGGCCACTCCCATGAATCCGTATTTTCCCAACGAGAAAAGTGTCCCTTTCGAAACCGCTTCATTTCATTCCTCCAGCTGTTACACGTATTGCACCAACTAAAATATGAAGTATACGTTAAAAACATATAATTGTTTTACCTCGAGTATTACGAAAATAAAAAATACATTTAGTTTTCGTTACGAAAATTAAGAAATTTAGTTTACTCTTATTTATTTTGCAACAAGAAGATCAAACGGCTCTGAATCTCTCACCTGATAATGTTAATTAAGCGGAAAACATTGTCAAACAAGTTTATAAATACATGTGTTATGGCCAAATTCATTCACAGTATATTCACACCATATAACCGGTAGTCGGATATAGTTTCAAATCGGTTCCTATTGTGACGCGCTGATGAAATGGTAGGTATTTTTTATTTTGCTTACAGCTATGCATATTCATTGATATTACAAACACTTAGTATGCTGTTATGTTCAGATATTTATGCAGATTATCTCTATACGCTTTTAGTCAATATTAGTTAGATATATCTTTTATTTCCTCCCATTTGGAGAGCCAATAATACATGTTTATACAACAGAATACGGATAGACACGTTTATACAATGGAATACAATTTGAACATTAATCAACATGCACGAAATATATATATATTACATATTTACAGTAACCATAGAATAATAAAGATATTTGTAAATGAGGTGTTTGACCACATAGATACTTTCTTTAAAGAAGAACATTATACACATATATACGCTTAATATATACTAAGTTCATTTAGCGCAATAAACCACATTTTCTTTTACTTTTACCGTTTACCAGCATGTATGAATACGTTTCAACAAATATCTAAATACCTGTTTTATCTAGTAACGATTAAATCTAAAACCACTGGAGAGCACAAGTGTGAAATTTCAGAGTTTTCCATCCAGTAATAAACGATATATTACCACTTCTTTGAACGAGCTGAAGGAAACTTGGTAGTCGTTGCAGTCGGCTAGTGATGTCGATAAAGTCGGTTTACTGACGTATAAGGCAGTCGTTGAAATCAGGATCTAGTTTGCTTAACATATCGTAAAGCTATAACTATAATGGTAGAAATTGAATATTAACATATTTTAGTCGACATTTTAGATACATTTCAAAACATTTGCACACTCTGCATTAGTAAACAGAGTCGGCGACGTGTTTTGATCATCATTCATTCTTGAAGGTAGCCTAATAAATTGGCTCCTATGCAGTTTTTTTTATTCTGACATTCTATGTAACTGCATATACGCCTAATTTCCTTTGCAAAAAAACGCGACTGGAAAAAACGCTCGAACACCCATGTGATTTTCGAACGAAATTGAGCAGCTTATCAGACTTATGTGCGTAAACCATGACGATAATCTAACAAAATAATAAGTTATTTACCATTTACTTTCGGTTTTATTTTTTCCGAAGCATATTTTACATAATATATCGATTTTTCGTAGATCGCTATACATGTGTATTGACAATATATTGACAAGTGCGCGTTTCTCCCAACGTTGCATGCGCATGCGCATAAGTACACATTTTCCACTGTGGACAACGTGTCACGAAACTGCGTTGTTTATAATGTACCTAGTATAAAGTTTTCAAGTCTTAGGTTAACAAAAGGTAATGGGCAAAGGGTGCCGGGATATTTATTATATATTACCCCTTCAGACATTCTCTTAAAAGAAAAATTAAAAAAATCTCGCTTGTTTTATAGCCTGATCTGGGGGAAAAAGCACCTAAGCATAGACCTACTGTATGTCCATGACCTAACTTAAGCTTGTTTATTTTGTTTTGTTATGTTCATTTCATTTAGTGTGTAGGGGGTGGGTGAGTTTACGGGTGGATTCAGGGGGCGACCCACTAAACAATCTGTAAAATATGGAAATTTATATTAAACAAGAGCTGTAGGAGAACAGCGCAGCTCGACTATTCAGAGAATAATAAATGGTATAGCCAGTATATACCATCCGAAAACAAGGCTAAAACAATGTGAGGGGGTGGGGGTGGGTATAGAAACTCGGGCCGATATAAACATTATTGTTAGAATCTCATACAAATTATAGTAAAATTTGGGGCAGGGTGACATTTCATTTATTTTTATCAGTTTTAATCCAAAGTTGCTGTCATTTAAAAAAAAAATATGGTCGAAAGGCAACTCGGGGAGGGAGGGGATACCTTTTTTTTTATTGTGGCCTCATTTCAGGATGTTTTTTTTTATTGATATTTCGTCTGTGTATCTGAATTTAATCTAAAATGCTTTATATGTAAATGATTGCGTTCAAATTAAAATTTTAATATCCAATAATGGAAGATAAATGAAAACAATTTCTCTCCCCATGTCCTCCATGTGAGGGGAGCCCATAAACCAATGGGGCCGGGGGGGGGGGGGGGGGGTTGCAGGGCGGGGGCGCATAATTGATATAGTTGTATATTTGATTAAACAAAACAACACGGACATATGTAAAAAAAAAAAAAAAAAAAATCGGGTGGTGGTGGGATGGTTGTGGGGCGAAACATATTGATACACTGATAAAACAAAACAACACAGATATATGCAAAAAACAACAACATTCGGGTGGTAGTGATGATGGTGTGTTGGGATGGTTTGGGGTGGGGGTGTGGGGGTAACACAAATTGACCAAAACAACACAGAAATATGTAAAAAAGAAAAAAGTTTCCAGTAGGGGTGGAGGTGGGGGAGGGGCGTAATGGGTGGGGGTGTGCAACATAGCTTTATGTGTAAAAATATATAAAAAAATAAATATATATATATCGAGTTTCGAGTGGAAATATAACAGCCGTAACTCCGCCGTTACTTGTCCGATCTGGTTGGTTTTCGAACTTGGCCAGTAGAGATAATAAAATTTACCAAAACAATACAGAAATATAAAAACATATATAGTTTAGTGTTGAGTGGGGGTGGGGGGGGGGGAAGTTTAGTGTGTGTGGGGGGGGGGGTGCGGAGCGGGGGCATAGCAATATATGAAATAATTGACCAAAACAACAAAGAAATATGAAGAAAAAAATAGAGATTCGAGTCGGTGGGGGCGGGGGAGGAAGATGGTGGGGACGGGCAACATAGCTATATGTGTAAAAATTGACCAAAACAATACAGAAATATGAAGAAGAAAAAATAGTTGAGAGTTGTGGGGAGGCGGGGTGCCAGGGGGTTTGTGCGGTGCGGGGACGGAGTAGGGGCGGGGTAACATAGATATATGTGTAAGAATTGACCAAAACAAGACAGAAATATGTTAAAAAAATAAATAAACAAATTGAGTTTCGAGTATTGGTGGGGGGAGGCCCTGGGGTGTTGGAAGGCGGGCGTGGGGGTAGGGGCAACATAGCTACATTTGTAAGAATTGACCAAAACAACACAAAAATATGTAAAAAAATAATTAAATGAGTGTCGAGTGGGGGTGGGGGGGGGGGTGAGGGGGCGGGGGGGGGGCGTGAGCAACATAGCTATATGTGTAAGAATTGACCAAAACAACACAAAAATATGTAAAAAAAAAATTAAATGAGTGTCGAGTGGGGGTGAGTGGGTGTGGGGGGGGGGGTGGGGGGGGGGGTGAGCAACATAGCTATATGTGTAAGAATTGACCAAAACAACAGAAGAATTGACCAAAACAACAGAAATATGTAAAAAAAAAATGGAGGGGGAGAGGGCTGTGTATGGGTGGGGGGGGGGGGGGGGGGGGCGGGGAGGAGGGAGCCCATGCCCAAATATGGGTGAAGTACAAATAAGATGCATAATGATATAAGATCCCAAACCAAAATTATAACTATATATACACCAGCTTACATGCAAACCCTAGATCTGCCTTTATTGCACATTTTATGGGCCTTCACAATTTGGGTTCCATGGGAGCCCAGAATTTGCGGAAGGCAACATTACTTAAGCAACCCTTTACAACATACTATAAGGAAACCAAGTCCCAAATTTAGTTGAGTTAGGATGGGGCGTTGTGATTTATAAAGAGAAATCGTTGTGTGTTTGGTAGAGCTGAACATGGTGATTTTGTGTTCGAAAACAATAACTGTCACTAGTATTCAAATCCCCCATCCACCACCCCCCCCCCCACCCCCCACCCCACCCCCCAGGGTGTTATGAGATGACGAGTTGTCCGTTGTCAGTTGCCCGTCGTCGTCCTTGTGAACACTCTTGCAACTTCATTATTATTATCTTTACCAAACTGCTAATTTTCATATATTTTATATACTCTTTATTACTGTAGAATAATAAACGAATAAAACAAGTAATGTTAACAATACTATAAATAAAAAATATAACAAAAAAATTAAAACGGCATGAAATATGTGTAGTTTAAACGCACTATGTACACAATGTTTTACGATTGTAGCAATAAACGGTGCATGGTGGGTTGCGTATGGTGATCTAATATGCGCATTGAACTCTGGGTAAGAATTTCAACAAGATGGCGGTAAATTTGGATAATTCGGAAATGTGTCAATATATTCGTGATAAATTTGGATAAATTGAGATATTTCATCGTGGCAGGTAAATTTTGAAACACCAATCGACTCAAAAAAAATCTTCTTTCAACCTATGCATATATAACATACAAACAATGCTGTTTAAAAGCGTGAAACCTTTCCCAACAGATTCCGTTGGGAAAGTCCAGTCGTAAAATGTGCAATAATCAATACACGTTGATGCTCGCCAATACGAAAAATTTCAAAAGAGCATTAAACGTGTATTTTAACACACTATCTTGAAGGATGATAGCTAACCTTGCAATCTCTACCCAGAGCTTTCTTACAACGACAGTCCATGTCTAAAATAAATTTGCTATTAAACATCAACTCGGAATGGGAGGAGCGTGGGATGGGGGTCGGATTAAAGGGGTGGGGAATGGGGTGGGGGAATATCTTCTAAGAAACATTTCGTCAGCTGTATACTAACACCGGGTCAAAAGTCAACGATGGATTGCATACCCTCTCTACTTTCACTTCTGAAATTTATATAAAGAAATGTCAAAAAACATGATGAGCTGTATTTTCAGATATCAGTAACGTGTTCACAATACAATTACAGCCCAAAATAACAGGAAACCTGCACTAAGAAAAAAGTTTTAAGAAAAGACAGATAAGGACTATTTTATAAAGAATTCCTTTCGACTGCTACCAATTGAGCACATCCGGTTGATTTAGTGTAATTAAACCCATATGGAAGCAGGTTTAAAGTTAATCTGATGCCCGATATATAAATCAGATGCTTATTTCAATAACTGATACAACTTCAAAATTGACGTATGCCCCTTTAAAGTTGCAGGTTTAATCAACTACCGAGCGCTGTTAGATAAATAATGATTTAGTATAGTTTGTACCAATAGGGAAAAGTCAGACGTAAGTCGCTTTGAAAAGGCCTTTGTCGGTCGGCGCTAAAAATAAGACACGTATTGTCATTGATACACATGCCAAATGTGTTAAAACATTGAAGCGTTAATCTGTTATCATGTAACATTTTGTGGATGAACACTAAGCATATCTTATACCGTAATGATACCAACAACTACAGCTGTACGCTATGATATATCTACCTATCGTAGTGCCCAAACTATATCGAAAGTTGCTCTCATTACAAAATATGATCTAGGCTAAATGAAACTGATTATTTAATATCATGTATACGTTACTGTGTTATGGACTTAGACATTTGTTATCTGGATTCAATACAGTTATGTAACCTGGACGATACTATTGTGAATACTAGTATATTTGAATCCTACATGTTAATACAACGTAAATATGTGGATTTTGTAGAGATGAAACAAGTGTTTTTTTTGTATGGTGTCTTACGTCATTTTCAACACATGTCAGGTTATATATGACAGTAGATTTTTTGTGGTGGAGACTGACCACCCACTTTTCCTGGGTAGAACCAGTACTGTAACACCTCAAAGTCTTTCAATGTGAAACACTATTTAGTAAATTATGTTTACTAATCACTTCAAGATGGGTTACCATTTGGTGACAATCATTTTGAAAAAAAGAAAATACCACGCATTAAACATGTTAAAATGAGACGTTTATAATTTCACTATGCCGACGCCAATTCTAGTTCCGAATTCGTTGACTGTCTATTTCCAATACTTAGCGAATGCAACGATTTCCAAATGTTCTTCATTTCGTTCAAAGAAATGGTAATATCTCCTTTACTACTGGATGGAAAACTCTGAAATTTCAAACTTGTGCTCTCCAAAAGGTCATTTCTTTTTTAATTCCAAACCCTGTGTTGGGGACATATAAAGCCTCAACACGGAGGCTTATATTGATGTTTGTGAATCACTGACTAACACTTCGATCTTTAACGTGCACGGGATATGGCTCTTACTGCAACGAGAACAACGGGTTTACATCCGTCTTGAAAGATGACATACTTTCAAGTACCTTTGCCCTGTAAGATACCGCAAGTCTATGTTAATAAACATTTGTTGATAAATTATGCGGTTTATAAACGTCTAACGCCTTGCAAAATATCCGTATTTTCTCATTTTGAATTGAATTACAATATGAGCTACCAACTCAAAAATCGTTCCTTGTATATTCTACGGCGCAAATGTAGCGAGTTGACATCGCATGCGGGAGGACGCGTGTTCAAACTCCGGCCTGGTCATACTTAGACTCATAGAAATGGTACTAGTGCCCCAATTACTTGACGCTCAGATATAAAGGGTAGGGCTAAGACTGGTCGGCCCGGTGTCTGAATAATGTGACTTTGTCATGTCTACGGCATGATTTTCCAGTATGACAGTACTATAACATTGGGCATTTCTATTTTATGAAAGGCCCCCTGGAGGAACATTCCTTCCGACTTTCATAGGTTTTTTAATTCATTACTTTTAACTTCGTGCCTTCTACATGTTTATTTCTAACTTAATGTCTTTATGACTTCCCTTTTCGTGATTTTTGAGGACCTGGGTTCAAGCCTTACTGGCGGCATTGAGTTTCGTCGGTATGTTATTTCTCTAATACTCGTCCGTCGGATGCGGACGTAAACTGGACCGTCCCATGTATCATCCGAGCACTTTAAAGAAGCGTAGGAATGTATTCGTTAGGAGAGTAGGGCAGGACTCTCGATTCCTATTTAGCGTAGCCCTTTGCCTGGGACGGGGGTTGGGTTGGTTGTGGTGGTGGTTGGGGGGTGGGGGGGGCGGGGGGGGGTGGAGGAGGGGCTAAATTACATATAATGTGTTGAGTCGTTAAACAGTATTCAATTCAATGTTTCGTCACTTCTCACTTCAGGACGTCATTTCTTCATGACGTTCAAGAAGTCAAATATTTTAGTTGGGCCGCCCTCCCCCTCCCCTACACACACACATCTAACCACACCCAACTACAACCCACACATACATCAACCCTAGATTTCAACAAGAAACAAGGGGAAGCGCTAGCATGTACATTTCGTAAGTTATTTATAGAACAAACACACCTGATTATCGGGTTGCGGAAATCGACAAGACAATTCTACCAACAATGGACTATTCTGGTAAACGTTATAAAAATCTAGGCAAATGCCGCAAACCCTGATTCGTGCCGCTGCTAGTATTTTCACTGTACTATGGACTAGAAACGTATTGACATAATCCACATACATATCTGAAGCATCCAGCATACTACGTGTTTTTAGTATCAATCAATATGCATAGCTATATGCAAAATAAGGGTGGCAAATATTTGTATGGAAACCTGATCATGAAGAAGGTTTATTTTTGAACTAGGGGCTTTTAGTTAAACAACCCAATATTCAAGGATATAACGTTTATTTCAAATCATACAAATAAGTGGCTTTTAACGATTGATTATGTCAACATCTTGAGAAGTTCTGGCAATATAACATATCTGATTACTACGGATGCGTATTCGTGCCTCGTCTTGTTGGGTTATATTGAATTTTTCAATTTAAAATACTCGAGGTGTTATGATATATGTCCATAAATCGACATATTTATGTCGACAAAACACGATGTAATTAAACAAATGCAAAACAAATACGTTGAAATGGTTCTTTATTTTACTATAAATCGTTTTTAGTGAACTTTACATATTTTTCTTTTCTTTATATCGCGTTGAAACAAAACAAATAAAATATATCAATATAAAGGTACCGGACGTAACGAGTATTATCTGTTTTACACGAGATATTTATCTGATAGGACACGAGATAATTATTTCAAGCTACGTACAGTTTGTCGATTATGTGATATAAATATGTCGATTTAAAATCTAAAATATGATAAAATAATTCGAGTTAACTTCATGTTTTAATTAAATCAAATTTACACTGTAATGATTAGCCTCGGTCGTCCGGCCTGCTTCTGATTTCTTTGATACGCTTTGTTACGTGTATTCTAGTCTCGGACAGTTTGTTTGTATGGTGGTTTACGTCATTTCCAATACATGTAAGGTTATATATGACGGTCAATTTTTTTTTTGTGGTTGAGGCAGACCACCCACTTTTCTTGGGTAGAACCAATAATGTACACCTCCCGCATCCATAAGAATCGACACAAGTCGAGCACCCAGTGGGATTCGAAATCCGCAGTGGTGAGAGGCGAGAGGCAACGTCGTTAATCTCTCGGCCACGGAGACGTTAGTCTTGGACAGCCAAAACCGTATGTATACTAATATGTCGTATATGTCTTACTTGCAGATATCGGTCTGGGCAATTTAGGCCGATTAAAGAGTCCACTAGCGATTAGCCGACTGTATTCGGTCGTTTTTTACGCAAATAAAAGTCAACGTTTGCATGACGGTATGTGAGTGAAAAAGCCTGCGAATACAGGTTTGGGGCGCTTTATTTGTCTTGAATCGTAACCAGACCGATATTGACAGTAAGATGCATGATACCGTCTGCAGCATCTGTCAAGGTACAGTGGAAGTCCGATGGGCTGTTTCCCACTGGGTTCAG
>JAWPHD010006931.1:0-136737 GCA_037043455.1 Cyrtodaria siliqua | reverse complement strand
ATGAATATACACCTTGAATAATAAATGAGCACAAATGTTGCTCCAATGTAATTAATTGTCCGTGGGACAGTGTCATTTTACTCATAGAATGGGTGTTTCAATAAAACGTTTATGTTTGCGTATATGGTGGTGGTGGTAGTGGTGAGGCTAATAGTGACGGTAACCGTAATGATATGGATAATGGAGGAAGAAGAAGAGGGTTATGATATTAAATGCGGTTGTGATGCCGCTGCTGCTGCTGGTTATTATGAGAAAGAGGAGGAGGAGGAGGAGGAGGCAGAGGAGGTGGAGGTACAGGTGAAGATGTGGAGATAACGATGATGATGAGCAGGATGATAAGAAGAAGGAGGAGAGGAGGAGGAGAGGACATTAGGAGGAAGAGTAGGAGGAGGAGGGAAAAGGAGGAGGAGGAGGAGAGGACATTAGGAGGAAGAGGTAGGAGGAGGAGGAAAAGGAGGAGGAGGAAAAGGAGGAGGAGGAGGAGAGGACAGGAGAGGACAGGAGAGGAGGAGGAGGAGGACGACAGCAGCAGGAGGAGGAGGAGGAGGAGGAGGAGGAGGAGGAGGAGGAGGAGGAGGAGGAGGAGGGACAATGTTAATAAACTAAGCTTCCCTGAACTCGACTTACCAATCGTAACCGAAATCATTGGGTCAAGAACGAATTCAACCACATTTTGCGATTCGTATTTACTCTTAGTGTCTTTCTATATTAAACATTTCCAAAATATTTTTTATTATATCCAAGTGCTGCTTCTGTGTCTTGTCGTCCTCCTTTTTCGCGTTGTTTGTACCCGTGAGGTTGCTGCTCGATGCAAACATCCGGGCATTAGACCTTGGTTTCTTCCTCCTCATTAACCAAAGTACTCCGATTGCTCTTCTCCATTTTACGTTTCTCCATGTTACACAGCGTATAGAAATGGTTGACTATATAAGTGTTTAGGCAATGTGTATTATAGATCCGGTCAAGTATTAATCAACTCTCTTATTTTTCACACAACACAGAACTGTTTCTTTTTATTAACAAACTTGGATTGTATTCCGTAAATAATCAAATGGCGTCTAATGTTTTAATATTCCCATTGGGATTAAACAATCGCAGGTTTCTTTACACTATAAGTTCACCTAAATATATGCCCTAAAAACACGTGTCATAAATAAAGAAACAATAACAACATAATCATTAATGATTATCAAGTGAACAAAATATTTCCAAACTTTCGCTATTTATAGTCTTTAATTGAACATTTTGAACCAATATTCTACCACAAACCTCGACGTCTGCCTATTTTCCAATCAAATGAACTATGCAGCCTAAAAGATTAAGAGAATGAATAAATAATAGTGCCATCTCTTTTTAATCAACAACAGATTACTTTAACAGCTTTCATTACGTTAATGCTTGCAGTTTCCGACACAACCAATCAACCAATCAAAGGTACACTACCAGTCTACGTAATCAACAATTGTAACAGTGTCAAATGAACAGCAGCATATCCGGGAAACAGAAAAACATCCGTGCCGATTTTTATTAAATAGCGAGATCATTAAATTCTTATCGATTGATTGCGTTCGATCTTTTAAGAAACTGGTCCATGCCGTCAGTGACAATGTAACAGTTCACGATGTACTACATGCATCCAATTAGAAACTGAGTGTGTCCGTGGCCGAGGGGGTTAACGACGTTGCGTTATAAACTTTCTCGCCTCTCACCGCTGCGGGTTCGAATCCAACTGCGAGCTCGAATTGTAAGTGAGCAGGTGCCGATTTTTACGGATGGCGGGAGGAGTACAGTACAGGTTCTACCTAGGAAAAATAGGTGGTCTGCCTCCACCACAAAAAAAAACGACCGTCCATTTATGACCTAACATGTGTTGAAAATGACGTAAAACACCATACAAACAAACAAACAAACCAATTATAAACGAATGCGTGTATTGTTTGAAAAAACTAGATTCACTCGAAGTAAACGCTGCTTTACTAAACGAAAGAAGAAGAAGAAGAAGAAGAAGAAGAAGAAGAAGAAGAAGAAGAAGAAGAAGACGACGACGACGACGACGACGACGAAGAAGTTTGGCATATTGAAACAATATACGCTGGGTCAAACAGATAAAGGTCACAGTGACCTTGGCCTTTGACCTATTTATTCTAAAATTAATAGGGTTATACCGTTACTATACAGCTGTTATGAAAATAATCCATGACCCGTCATGATTGGAAACCAACATTATATGTTGAATGTACATCGTAAAGATGCAAGGATACCTACAATAGTGGCGAGATTAACTGTGAACATTACTACAATAGTGGCGAGATTACTGTGAACATTACGTTGCAAGGATACCTACAATAGTGGCGAGATTACTGTGAACATTACGTTGCAAGGATACCTACAATAGTGGCGAGATTACTGTGAACATTACTACAATAGTGGCGAGATTACTGTGAACATTACGTTTAATAGTGGCGAGATTACTGTGAACATTACTACAATAGTGGCGAGATTACTGTGAACATTACGTTTAATAGTGGCGAGATTACTGTGAACATTACTACAATAGTGGCGAGATTACTGTGAACATTACGAGATGCAAGGATACCTACACTAGCGGCGAGATTACTGTGAACATTACAAGATGCAAGGATACCTACAATAGTGGCGAGATTACTGTGAACATTACCTACACTAGTGGCGAGATTACTGTGAACATTACCTACACTAGTGGCGAGATTACTGTGAACATCACCTACACTAGTGGCGAGATTACTGTGAACATTACCTACACTAGTGGCGAGATTACTGTGAACACCTACAATAGTGGCGAGATTACTGTGAACACCTACACTAGTGGCGAGATTACTGTGAACATTACGATGCAAGGATACCTACAATAGTGGCGAGATTACTGTGAACATTACGTTGCAAGGATACCTACAATAGTGGCGAGATTACTGTGAACATTACGTTGCAAGGATACCTACAATAGTGGCGAGATTACTGTGAACACCTACAATAGTGGCGAGATTACTGTGAACACCTACACTAGTGGCGAGATTACTGTGAACATACGATGCAAGGATACCTACAATAGTGGCGAGATTACTGTGAACATTACGTTGCAAGGATACCTACAATAGTGGCGAGATTACTGTGAACATTACGTTGCAAGGATACCTACAATAGTGGCGAGATTACTGTGAACATTACGTTGCAAGGATACCTACAATAGTGGCGAGATTACTGTGAACATTACGTTGCAAGGATACCTACAATAGTGGCGAGATTACTGTGAACATTACGAGATGCAAGGATACCTACAATAGTGGCGAGATTACCGTGAACATTACTGGCGAGATTACTGTGAACATTACGTTTAATTTCTATTTAAATAAGGTAATTAAGCCTGGTAATTTCAATGGTAAAACTAGAACATGTGTAGGTGTCCTTGCATCTTTACGGTGTACATGGTAAAACTAGAACATGTGTAGGTGTTCTTGCATCTTTACGGTGTACATTTAAGATATAAAGTTGGTTTCCACTAATTTACAGATCCCAAAATCAAACGGGTAAACCTCTCACCACAGCAAATATAAATGTAATCCATGCAGACGTTCTGTCAAAAATAAGCAGAAACCATTTCTCATTTAGAAAATAACTGGAATCTTGACCTTCGACCTATTAACCCCCGAATCAAGAGGATCAACCATTCTCAAAATTTAGCTTCACAAAAATTAACGAATAGACCAACCGAATTGTTTTATAAAATTTACAGAAAAAGGTAACCATGTATGGATTATACTCGGCCCCACGTGATACCTTTTATCCAATGAAAATTCCAGATATTTGTAGCAGGTATGATTATATTTACAGTACGCGTGAGAGCGTACGCAGAACGTTATATTCTTCGCACAAATAAACAGACGACAGTATGGATTGCTAAGGAAACGCATAACTTTGAAAACTACATGCTCAGCAGTACAATATGGCTACATGGAAACTCCATTAACTACACGCATGCGCAGACGAGCTAAAAGTGGAAAGCCGTCTGTTACGCTTCAGAGCGTCTGAATAACATGATCTGATCGTGCTATCTGTTTCGGAAAAGCTATCATTAATGAATACGATGTAATATCAAACCTTCGTCAATAAAAATATGTTATTTCATTTTCATTTTCTGTAACGTAAACAGAAACACAGTCGGTTGTCAAAAACAAATGCTGTCTGTTAACGACCGATTGTATGCGTGTTTTGCAATCATTTCATTGGATTATTCTGTTTGTAGTGCATTCGTTCAATAAAACAACAACAACAACACATCAACATAGTAACAAGTACAACAATTCTGAATCGATTCCAAACCGAGGCTACGATTTTAGTATATTCTATTTTCGGTAAGACAATTATAAAGCACAGACGAAACGCTCACACCTAAAGTCATAAAATCAAAAATACGCCCGTGAAAAGTTTTAAGACATAAAACTATGACTGTGCGAATGTATAGGACATAGAACCGTCACTATACCACTGTATATAGGACATAGAACCGTGACTATGCACCTGTATATAGGACATAGAACCGTGACTATGCCCCTGTATATAGGACATATAACCGTCACTGTATATAGGACATAGAACCGTCACTATGCCCCTGTATATAGGACATATAACCGTCACTGTATATAGGACATAGAACCGTCACTATACCACTGTATATAGGACATAGAACCGTCACTATGCCCCTGTATATAGGACATAGAACCGTGACTATACCACTGTATATAGGACATAGAACCGTCACTATGCCCCTGTATATAGGACATAGAACCGTCACTATGCCCCTGTATATAGGACATAGAACCGTCACTATACCACTGTATATAGGACATAGAACCGTCACTATGCCCCTGTATATAGGACATAGAACCGTCACTATACCACTGTATATAGGACATAGAACCGTGACTATGCCCCTGTATATAGGACATAGAGCTGTCACTATACCACTGTATATAGGACATAGAACCGTGACTATGCCCCTGTATATAGGACATAGAGCTGTCACTATACCACTGTATATAGGACATAGAACCGTGACTATACCACTGTATATAGGACATATAACCGTGACTATGCCCCTGTATATAGGACATAGAGTCGTCACTATGCCACTGTATATAGGACATAGAACCGTGACTATGCCCCTGTATATAGGACATAGAGTCGTCACTATGCCACTGTATATAGGACATAGAACCGTGACTATGCCCCTGTATATAGGACATAGAACCGTGACTATGCCCCTGTATATAGGACATAGAACCGTCACTATGCCCCTGTATATAGGACATAGAACCGTGACTATGCCCCTGTATATAGGACATAGAACCGTGACTATGCCCCTGTATATAGGACATAGAACCGTGACTATGCCCCTGTATATAGGACATAGAACCGTGACTATGCCCCTGTATATAGGACATAGAACCGTCTCTTTGCCACTGTATATAGGACATAGAACCGACACTATAAGACTTCGTGATTTTAAGACATAGAACCGTGACTATGTGACTTCAAGACATATAACCGTGACTATGTGACTTTAAGACATACAGCCGTGATTTTAAGACATATAACCATGACTATGTGACTTCAAGACATAGAATCGTCACTATGTGACTTTAAGACATAGTACCCTGACTATGTGACTTTAAGACATGAACCGTGACTATGTGACTTTAAAACGTAGAACCCTGACTATATGACTTTAAGACATAGAACCCTGACTATGTGACTTCAAGACATACATCCGTGATTTTAAGACATAGAGCCGTGACAATGTGACTTTAAGACATAGAACCCTGACTATGTGACTTCAAGACATACATCCGTGATTTTAAGACATAGAGCCGTGACAATGTGACTTCCAGACATGGAACCGTGACTATGTGACTTTAAGACATAGAACCCTGACTATGTGACTTTAAGACATAAACCGTGACTATGTGACTTTAAAACATAGAACCCTGACTATGTGACTTCAAGACATAGAACCACAACAATACGAGAGCGTGCTTCGGTATACCGTTCCACGCTCAGCTGCAGACGATTCAATTTAAGATAAAAACATTTACGATTTTGTTTCATTGATTTCTAGGTAAATAAACTTCAAACCGAATTAAAACGAATTGATTTTGCATTCTCTTTGATCGGTAATTTAAAAGTAAATTGAGAGTTCATGCGTTATGCAAATTGAAATTGGCAATACCAAAGATAGTAATGCGCGATAAAAGTGCATTAAATAGATTTCATGAACTAGAATCATACGAGGGGCATTCAAAAGTTTTGAGACTGATGCAATTCCGAAGAAATTAAGTCAGATGCATGCATGATTTTTACGTGCCTTTGTAGGTAATTTCATTATATCACACTTCGTCAAGGGATTATAGTGTTATACGGTTTTGAATAGAGCTTAATCATATTCACTGACACTTTTCTGTAGTAAATATGAAACGAGCGGAAAAAGCGGAAATTAGGACTTATATAAAAATGCACCGCGCTTTAAATATATCTGGGAAACAAATCATTCATGAAGTTCAAAGCATTTATGGGCATTCTTCTGTTTTAAAAGCCAGATTTTACAGGGGGTTGAAAGTGATTAAAGAGGGAAACCCCAACGTCAAAGATCTTGATCGTGTCGAAAGACCAAATACTTCATTGTCCTCAAGATACATTGCAGCTGTTGAGGCTATGGTGAAGGAAGATTCAATATATACTGATTCTGAGATAGCTGCGTCAGTGGGTATATCAACGGGAAGTGTTCGTGAGATATCAAAGCGTTTTAAATTAAACAAGGTATGTGCACGGTGGGTACCCCATATATTGATCAAAGATCAAAGGGCACAACGAGTAAAATGCTGTAAAGAACTCTTGAAATAATATGGAACTGCCGATGAAAGGAGGTTAAATGAGCTCATAACAGGTGATGAGACATGGATATATTATTTTAAACCTCAACGACGGATTAATAGTAAACAATGGCTGAGAAAAGGGATTGCCAAAAGACAAAAAAAGTGCGAAGAAGGTTCTCTACATTATTTTTTTCCACTCAAAGGGTCCAATTGCGGAGATACCTAGTGCTGCAGGAAAATCTGTTACGGGAAAGTTTTATAGGGACAAGGTCTTAAAATCAGTGGAAAAAAATACTATGTTAAACTTCGTCTGGTTTAAAGGGCATACATCTCATACATGACAATGCATCTTCCCATAAAAGTGCTATAGTACTGTAATTTCTTGGAGATGAACATGTTATACAGCTTAGATGAACATGTTATACAGCTTCAACACCCACCCTACTCGCCGGAACTTAGTCCGTGTGACTTTTTTCTGTTTCCCAAGCTGAAAAAGATGCTCGCTGGACGTCGTTGTCTCTCGAGAAGCGGCACTGGCAATGCGGTACATCAGTGTCTGAAGGGGAGACTACTCTGCGGCTTTCCAGTCATGGATATCTCGTTTAAAAAAGTGTATTATTGCTAAGGGCGAATACTTTGAAGGATTAAAATAGAATATGTGTCCATAAACATGTTATGTTTTATTTTACGAGACCAGTCTCAAAACTTGTTGAATGCTCCTCGTATATATTCCGATAGTTTTGTTTTCTATGAATTCGTTCGCACGTGTATGCGTTGCTTCAGCCATGAGATTGTTATAAATTATATTAACTAAAAATACGCACCCCGTGCCATATAACCGTATTATGTGAAAAGACTAACAATAGGAAATGCCAACTGAAAAAGTTACAAGGAGATAATATTAAATCAAGCAAATACATTAGCAGAAACATCATTTTCGAAAGCACGCTGAATTCACCATTAATCACATGCACGTTATATCCACACTAAATCAAACACGACTATATATAAACACGCGTCAAACAACAGTATCGAACAAGATCTGGACACACTTACCGCACGAATATATAAACACGCGTCAAACAACAGTGTCGAACAATATCTGGACACAATTACCGCACAAATATATAAACACGCTTCAAACAACTGTGTCGAACAAGATCTGGACACAATTTCGGCACGAATATATAAACACGCGTCAAATAACAGGGTCGAACAATATCTGGACACAGTTCCCACACGAATATAACACGCTTCAAACAACAGTGTCGAACAAGATCTGGACACAATCACAACACGAATATAAACACGCTTCAAACAACAGTGTCGGACAATATCTGGACACAATCACCTCACGAATATAAGCTTCAAACAACTGTGTCGAACAATATCTGGACACAATCACCTCATGAATATAAGCTTCAAACAATATCTGGACACAGTTCCCACGACGACCAAACAGTTTATGTGTATGCAACCACGTATAATTATTTACATCAAACAATGCAAGTCCAATCAAGTCAGACTTCATTTTAATTATACTATTTTGCCTCACCAGTCCTGCATCTAATTGTCTCCATTACGATAAACGAAATTAAACAATTCAATCCAATTATAAAGATAAATCAACGAAAACAATCGAAGGCCGCAACTACATAGTTACCAACAATAACTGATTGCCACACATCGGAATTAAGCCATTTACTGTCCGCATTAAACCATTTAAGGATGAACGTTCATTTTTTGAACAATATAAGATGTTATAATATTTAGTATCTATAAAGATAACGACATTGTTTAAGTGTCGTAAATTTAATGTTCTTTGTTTTTGTAGCAACCCATCGTCTCAACGGAGACAAGAGAGGCCCTTACAGGTATATAAGAACACATATTATTTCGTTATTTATTATACTGTATTATTATTTTTTATATATATACATACTTATCATTAACTATTTATATTTTTTTTTACAAAATTACAAGACACGCAAAATACAGTTGCTGCTACTTCTGCTGCTACTGCTGATGATCCTGATGATGATGATGATAATGCTGTTTGATAAAGACAAAGAGGAAGAATGCGGAAATGAAATACATCTAGAGGCCCAAACGGGAATGATGGCACTCAACTGGTTAACGTGGCCCTTAAAAAAGAAAGGAAAATAGTATCAGAGAAAATAGTTTGTCAGGTGACGAATTTGTCTGAAATGTTGCCACCGCTAAATGGTCAAAGTCACGACCTGTAATTTCGTGTCTGACACATCGTCTATTGATTGTACACAAACACATCACATTTCATTTTTATGCCCACGTTTTTGAAAAAACAACAGGGTATATTAAAATCGCCTCCGTTCGTCCGTCTGTCCGTCCGTCCGTTACCGCATCTCATCCTAAACCGCTGAACGGAATTCAACCAGACTTCATATGATGATTAACGGCAAGAGCAACATTATTTTTGGCTCCGAGCCCAGGGGCCCTTAGGGGTGGTGGTGGGGGTGGTGGTGGTGGGGTGGGGGGGGGGGGGGGGTGGGGGTGGGAGTAGGGGGGAGGTAAATTCGGTAAAATATCTCAATAAAATGTAATGAATTTGGGAATATCAGTATAATTTGCTCCAGGGTCATCATGGGACTCAAATACACAAATACCCTGAACATTTTTATTCATTTACAGTGTCGGGGCGTCCGTGGCCGAGTGGTTAACGTCTCTGACTTGAAATCACTTGCCCCTCACCGCTGTAGGTTCGATCCCTCAGGGGCCTAGGAATCTTTATGTGAGGAAGCTATCCAGCTGGCTTGCGGAACATCGGTGGTTCTACCCAGGTGCCAGCCCTTGCACGAAAATTGCCCGGAGGGGCACCTGGGGTCTTCCTCCACCAATGGAAGCTGGAAAGTCGCCATATGACCTTAGCTGTTGGTGCGACTATAAAATCCAATTCAATCAATCAGTCATTTACAGTGTCATACATGTATTCAAAAAGGCATAAATAATACTATTTATGATCTGAGTATCAAAGAACGATCAAAACAATTACATATAAATTGGATACATGGTTAAAGGGGACTGACTTGTGTGAAGTAAACTAGGGTATTTTGCGATGGCGCGCCGTCGAATTCGTTCTAGTTAATTATATAATGAGCTTTATGATGTGACATGACAATGTCATGGCCTTGACCCATGTCTGTTGACAATATATATATATGCTTTGAGTTTCACCCCATTATCTAAAGCGGGTTAGGAGTTATGCACCAATCACAAAAAGTGCACGGCCTTGATCCTTGACATTGAATATAATACTCCAAGGCTGGTGCCCTTAACAGCGTCTATATAATATACAAACACACACATACAGTTTATTCCCATTATCTAAAGCGGTCAGGAGTTTAGGACTAGACAGGAACATTACATGAAAATGACTCGTGACCTTGAACATACGTCTCTGAATTCACGCGGTCTATTGATGATGTCATCCAATTATCTAGCATGTTAGGAGATATGGACCAGACCCGAACATTGCCGAACCATGACACCCTGAAAATAAAATGCTTGACCTTGACCTATGACACTGACCTAACAAGACCGACTATGTAACATGAGTTCCGCATATCAACCATTTCACCGCTAAGCCGGATGTCGACGGTAACGATGTTGGTGTGTGTGATGATGTTCTCAACGACATCACTGAGACCCCACGTACACATCCTCAACAAAACGTTACAGTGTTCGTCGCATATACATTACGCTAATACATTCTAACGGCCAATAAATATTGGGTTGAAATAGCATTCAAGTTTGAAGATTAAATTGAGTAAATATTTAAACACTCAAAAATTAATAAAACAATATGAACAGCTATAAAGTACCAATAAAAATGTAACAAAAGTCAACGAGGGTTTAGTCTTTATGTCATGCACTCAAGTGTATAACATACTATCATAAATCTGTCTTTAAAGTGACAGTTTCGATTAAAGCTACAGACCCGTGTCCAGTAATTAAGGAATCAGTCAAGGCAATAATCCATTTGTTTAACATTATTGAAACAATGATAATATAATACAACTAATTGGTTCTTATTAAAGTTAAGAAATAACATTCCATTGCGAATATCAACAGCTGGTCAAGTACAAGTATATGAGTTGAATTGAATTGGATTTTATAGTCGCACCAACAGCTAAGGTGGAGGAAGACCTCAGGTACCCCTCCGGGCAATTTTCGTGCACGGGCGGGCACCTGGGTAGAACCACCGACGTTCCGCAAGCCAGCTGGATAGCTTCCTCACATAAAGATTCCTAGACCCCAGAGGGATCGAACCTACAGCGGTGAGGGACAAGTGATCACAAGTCAGAGACTCTAACCACACGGCCACGGACGCCCCACAAGTACATGAACTGCTATGGTCACTGTGGAAATTGCGAACCTCGTGATGAACCTGATTATGATTTTTTACCAAATAGTACGGTCCCAAAAATGCACTGATCAACAATATTAACGGATTGCTTGTCGATTTTCCATATGCTTACGTGTTAAATGCGCCAATTTGACGGCCCGACTTTTCCTAAATGCCTTTCTGTACGAACCCGGTTTTTATGCCAAATCATTAAGCTTGTGTTGCAAATCAAAATTACAGTCATTCCAGTCCTCTGAAGTACCATAGCCAAAAAAATGTAAACTTTTTTTTTCCAAAAATACTTTTTTTTTCTGAAAGCCTATACAATTCTGGTATGGAAATGGACCACATTTCTTTATTTAATATTCTAGCATTCGTGTCTTACTATGAATTAATGGCAAAAGACAGAAATACACATGCTTCGTTTTAGTTGCAGACTTGCAGGGATAAAAAGTGACTTTTTGAAGAAAATGAAAATTTACAAATGTTTGCGCATGTCACTTCAGTGGATCGGAAGGACTGTAATTCTGATTTGCATCAAAAGTTTGACGACTTGATAAGCATTTGGCATAAAAACCGGGTTTGTATAGAAAGGCATTTATAAAAAGGCGGGCCGTCAAAATGTTACATTTAACACGTAACCATATGGAAAATCGACAAGCAATCCGTTAATATTTTTGAGCAAGTATAATTTGAAATGTCTTTCAAATGCACGGGGACCGGATTAAATTCCTTTCAACAATTTGACAAGCTTTTCACTGATTGGCTGAAACTTTCCTGAGCCGGCACTCGGATTGACCTACTTCACAATTCTGGGATGTCATCCGAATGGCCAAGATCATCAATTCACAACTTTGGTTTTCTATGAACAACTTTAATCAGTAACTAACAACGTTGGATTTCTTCTATCATCTACTGCTGCATCTTGTAATCTCCATTGGACGGAATATTGTCTAGCTTCTACCGGACGCTCTGTGCCGTATCACCTCTCAGAGGGAGGATAAACAAAAACGTATTGTCGCCGGCAGGACATCATGTGTAATCCGTATTTCATTGTAGAAACATTGTTATCACAAAACATCACTGTCATTATCATTGAAAAATAGTTGGCTCAACACAGGATTTGAACTCGAGACCTCCGAATTGGCGATCCGCATACTTCACCTTTAGGCAATAGAGCCAACTGATGACCTACATTCTCATTTTAACTATTTATTCGTGTGATAATGGGCTTGTTTTATTTTTCAATGTTATTTCAACAAAACATACATAGTATATTTTCAGCGTATACTATTCTAGTGTTGGAATTTGTAATTTATATAAATTTCTGGAGCGTTTTGTAAAGGTCTTTGGTGCACTTAGAAACGCAATGAATCACACACACACATACAATGAACAAAGTATACAAACTACAATGCTAACAGTATATTGATACAACTTACGCCATTGATCACGTGACTAGACCAGCCCGTTGTTGAAGCGTAGTGATTGTCAATCAGAAGGTCATGGGTTCGAAACTGATGATAGTTTTTAGCTCTACTGGCCAAGGGCCAGCAGAGCTTATGGGATGGTGTGTTGTCCGTCTTCCGTCGTCCGTCGTCCGTCCGTCCGTTAACTTTTGCTTGTGTACACTCTAGAGGCCACATTTCTGATGCAATCATCATGAAACTTTGTCAGAATGTTTGTCTCAATGAAATCTCGGTCAAGTTCGAAAATGGGTCATGTGGGGTCAAAAACTAGGTCACTAAATAAAATATTGGAAAAACCTTGTGTACACTCTAAAGGCCATATTTTTGACCCGAGCTTGATGCAACTTTGTCAGAATGTTTGTCTTAATTATATCTTAATCAAGTTTGAAAATGGGTCACATGGGGTTAAAAAATAGGTCACTAGGTCAAATACTTGAAAAACCTTGTGTACACTCTAGAAGCCGTATTTCTGACCCAATCTTGATGAAACTTTGTTAAAATGTTTGTCTTAATTATATCTTGGTCAAGTTCAAAAATGGGTCACATGGTGTTAAAAACTAGGTCACTAGGTCAAACTTTGGAAAAACCGTGTGTACACTCTAGAGGCCATATTTTTGACCTGATCTTGATGAAACTTTGTCAGAATGTTTGTCTTAATAAAATCTCGGTCAAGTTCCAAAATGGGTCATGTGGGGTAAAAAACTAGGTCACTAGGTCAAATACTTGAAAAAACTTGTGTACACTCTAGAGGTCATATTTGTCACCCAATCTTGATGAAACTTTGTCAAATTGTTTATCTTAATTATATCTTGATCAAGTTCGAAAATGGGTCACATGAAGTTAAAAACTAGGTCACTAGGTCAAATATTGGAAAAACCTTGTGTACACTCTGGAGGCCATATATTTGACCCGAGCTTGATGCAACTTTGTCAGACTGTTTATCTTAATTGTTTGTCTCAATGAAATCTCGGTCAAGTTCGAAAATGGGTCATGTGGGGTCAAAAACTAGGTCACTAGGTCAAATATTGGAAAAACCTTGTGTACACTCTAGAGGCCATATTTTTGACCCGAGCTTAATGCAACTTTGTCAGAATGTTTGTCTTAATTATATCTTGGTCAAGTTTGAAAATGGGTCACATGGGGTTAAAAAATAGGTCACTAGGTCAAATACTTGAAAAACCTTGTGTACACTCTAGAAGCCGTATTTCTGACCCAATCTTGATGAAACTTTGTCAAAATGTTTGTCTTAATTATATCTTGGTCAAGTTCAAAAATGGGTTACATGGTGTTAAAAACTAGGTCACTAGGTCAAACTTTGGAAAAACCGTGTGTACACTCTAGAGGCCATATTTTTGACCTGATCTTGATGAAACTTTGTCAGAATGTTTGTCTCAATGAAATCTCGGTCAAGTTCAAAAATGGGTCATGTGGGGTCAAAAACTAGGTCACTAGGTCAAATACTTGAAAAAACTTGTGTACACTCTAGAGGTCATATTTGTTACCCAATCTTGATATAATTTATCAAATTGTTTATCTAAATTATATCTTGATCAAGTTCGGAAATGGGTCATATGAAGTTAAAAACTAGGTCACTAGGTCAAATATTGGAAAAACCTTGTGTACACTCTAGAGGCCATATTTTTGACCGAGCTTGATGCAACTTTGTCAGAATGTTTGTCTTAATTATATCTTGGTCAAGTTTGAAAATGGGTCACATGGGTTAAAAACTAGGTCACTAGGTCAAATATTGGAAAAACCTTGTTTACACTCTTTGTCAAAATGTTTGTCTTAATTATATCTTGGTCAAGTTCAAAAATGGGTCACATGGTGTTAAAAACTAGGTCACTAGGTCAAATACTTGAAAAACCTTGTGTACACTCTAGAAGCCGTATTTCTGACCCAATCTTGATGAAACTTTGTCAAAATGTTTGTCTTAATTATATCTTGGTCAAGTTCAAAAATGGTTCACATGGTGTTAAAAACTAGGTCACTAGGTCAAACTTTGGAAAAACCGTGTGTACACTCTAGAGGCCATATTTTTGACCTGATCTTGATGAAACTTTGTCAGAAGGTTTGTCTTAATAAAATCTCGGTCAAGTTCAAAAATGGGTCATGTGGGGTCAAAAACTAGGTCACTAGGTCAAATACTTGAAAAAACTTGTGTACACTCTAGAGGTCATATTTGTTACCCAATCTTGATGAAACTTTGTCAAATTGTTTATCTTAATTATATCTTGATCAAGTTCGAAAATGGGTCACATGGTGTTAAAAACTAGGTCACTAGGTCAAACTTTGGAAAAACCGTGTGTACACTCTAGAGGCCATATTTTTGACCCGATCTTGATGCAATTTTGTCAGAATATTTGTCTCAATTATAGCTTGCTAAAGTTCGAAAATGGGTCACACAGGGTCACACAGGGTCAAAAACTAGGTCACTAGTACACTCTAGAGGCCATATTTCTGACCCGATCTTGATGAAACTTTGTCGAAATGTTGTCTTAATTATATTTTGGTCAAGTTCAAAAATGGGTCCCATGGGGTCAAAAACTAGGTCACTAGGTCAAATACTTGAAAAACCTTGTGTACACTCTAGACACCATGTAGTACGACTCGATTCATCAATGGTATAACAGCCAGTAGAGCGTTCACAGGCCCTCTTGGGCCTCTTGTTAGTGAATGGTCGCGCATTTCTGATGTTGCTTTTTCGATAGCAGGTAAAGAAATGGAAACAATTCACTGTAAAACTGTCGTATATACGGGGTCCAGCCATGTTTCATAACTTGAGTTAGGTAGAAAACCAAGCGTTAAACCGCCCTCATTTGCTTTAGGTACACTCCCACCACGCCCACCACGCCCACCAGTCTTATATACAGGTATGTTAGCTTTAAAACGTGTAATTCAAATGATACAACAACCTAGAACGTTAAAACGTGCAATATTGATATTTCGAGAGTATCTTTGTCGTGAAAGGTGAAATGAAAAGTACAGAATGTACGTACAATCACATGCATAGAGTATATATACATGCACAGAGTATATATACATGCACAGAGTATATACACATGCACAGAGTATATATACATGCACAGAGTATATACATACACATGCACAGAGTATATATACATGCACAGAGTATATATACATGCACAGAGTATATACACATGCACAGAGTATATACACATTCACAGAGTATATACACATGCACAGAGTATATACACATGCACAGAGTATATACACATGCACAATATATACATGCACAGAGTATATACACATGCACAATATATACATGCACAGAGTATATACACATTCACAGAGTATATACACATGCACAGAGTATATACACATGCACGGAGTATATACATACACATGCACAGAGTATATATACATGCACAATATATACATGCACAGAGTATATACATACACATGCACAGAGTATATATACATGCACAGAGTATATATACATGCACAGAGTATATACACATGCACAGAGTATATACACATGCACAGAGTATATATACATGCACAGAGTATATACACATGCACAGAGTATATATACATGCACAGAGTATATACATACACATGCACAGAGTATATATACATGCACAGAGTATATATACATGCACAGAGTATATACACATGCACAGAGTATATACACATTCACAGAGTATATACACATGCACAGAGTATATACACATGCACAGAGTATATACATGCACACATGCACAGAGTATATACACATGCACAGAGTATATACACATGCACGGAGTATATACATACACATGCACAGAGTATATACACATGCACAATATATACATGCACAGAGTATATACATATACATGCACAGAGTATATACACATGCACAGAGTATATACACATGCACAGAGTATATACACATGCACAGAGTATATACACATGCACAGAGTATATATACATGCACAGAGTATATACACATGCACAGAGTATATACACATGCACAGAGTATATACACATGCACAGAGTATATACACATGCACAGAGTATATACACATGCACAGAGTATATATACATGCACAGAGTATATACACATGCACAGAGTATATACACATGCACAGAGTATATACACATGCACAGAGTATATACACATTCACAGAGTATATACATATACATGCACAGAGTATATACACATGCACAGAGTATATACACATGCACAGAGTATATATACATGCACAGAGTATATACACATGCACAGAGTATATACATACACATGCACAGAGTATATATACATGCACAGAGTATATACACATGCACGGAGTATATACATACACATGCACAGAGTATATACACATGCACAGAGTATATACACATGCACAGAGTATATACACATGCACAGAGTATATACACATGCACAGAGTATATATACATGCACAGAGTATATACACATGCACAGAGTATATACACATGCACAGAGTATATACACATGCACAGAGTATATACACATGCACAGAGTATATACACATGCACAGAGTATATACACATGCACAGAGTATATACACATGCACAGAGTATATACACATGCACAGAGTATATACACATGCACAGAGTATATACACATTCACAGAGTATATACATATACATGCACAGAGTATATACACATGCACAGAGTATATACACATGCACAGAGTATATATACATGCACAATATATACACATGCACAGAGTATATACACATGCACAGAGTATATACACATGCACAATATATACATGCACAGAGTATATACACATGCACAATATATACATGCACAGAGTATATACATATACATGCACAGAGTATATACACATGCACAGAGTATATATACATGCACAGAGTATATACACATGCACAGAGTATATACACATGCACAGAGTATATACACATGCACGGAGTATATACATACACATGCACAGAGTATATACACATGCACAATATATACATGCACAGAGTATATACACATGCACAGAGTATATATACATGCACAATATATACACATGCACAGAGTATATACACATGCACAGAGTATATACACATGCACAGAGTATATACACATGCACAGAGTATATACACATGCACAGAGTATATACATATACATGCACAGAGTATATACACATGCACAGAGTATATACATACACATGCACAGAGTATATACATATACATGCACAGAGTATATACACATGCACAGAGTATATACACATGCACAGAGTATATACACATGCACAATATATACATGCACAGAGTATATACACATGCACAATATATACATGCACAGAGTATATACATATACATGCACAGAGTATATACACATGCACAGAGTATATACACATACACAGAGTATATATACATGCACAGAGTATATACACATGCACAGAGTATATACACATGCACGGAGTATATACATACACATGCACAGAGTATATACACATGCACAATATATACATGCACAGAGTATATACACATTCACAGAGTATATACATATACATGCACAGAGTATATACACATGCACAGAGTATATATACATGCACAGAGTATATACACATGCACAGAGTATATACACATGCACGGAGTATATACATACACATGCACAGAGTATATACACATGCACAATATATACATGCACAGAGTATATACACATTCACAGAGTATATACATATACATGCACAGAGTATATACACATGCACAGAGTATATACACATGCACAGAGTATATACACATTCACAGAGTATATACACATGCACAGAGTATATACACATGCACAATATATACACATGCACAGAGTATATACACATGCACAGAGTATATACACATGCACAGAGTATATACATATGCACAGAGTATATACACATTCACAGAGTATATACACATGCACAGAGTATATACATATGCACAGAGTATATACACATGCACAGAGTATATACACATGCACAGAGTATATACATATGCACAGAGTATATACACATGCACAGAGTATATACACATGCACAGAGTATATACACATGCACAGAGTATATATACATGCACAATATATACACATGCACAGAGTATATACACATGCACAGAGTATATACACATGCACAGAGTATATACACATGCACAATATATACATGCACAGAGTATATACACATGCACAGAGTATATACACATGCACAGAGTATATACACATGCACAGAGTATATACACATGCACAGAGTATATACACATGCACAGAGTATATACACATGCACAGAGTATATATACATGCACAATATATACACATGCACAGAGTATATACACATGCACAGAGTATATACACATGCACAGAGTATATACACATGCACAATATATACATGCACAGAGTATATACACATGCACAGAGTATATACACATGCACAGAGTATATACACATGCACAGAGTATATACACATGCACGGAGTATATACACATGCACAGAGTATATACACATGCACGGAGTATATACATACACATGCACAGAGTATATACACATGCACGGAGTATATACATACACATGCACAGAGTATATACACATGCACGGAGTATATACACATGCACAGAGTATATACACATGCACGGAGTATATACATACACATGCACAGAGTATATACACATGCACGGAGTATATACATACACATGCACAGAGTATATACACATGCACAGAGTATATACACATGCACAGAGTATATACACATGCACAATATATACATGCACAGAGTATATACACATGCACAATATATACATGCACAGAGTATATACACATGCACAGAGTATATACACATGCACAGAGTATATACACATGCACAGAGTATATACATACACATGCACAGAGTATATATACATGCACAGAGTATATACACATGCACGGAGTATATACATACACATGCACAGAGTATATACACATGCACAGAGTATATACACATGCACAGAGTATATACACATGCACAATATATACATGCACAGAGTATATACACATGCACAATATATACATGCACAGAGTATATACACATGCACAGAGTATATACACATGCACGGAGTATATACATACACATGCACAGAGTATATACACATGCACGGAGTATATACATACACATGCACAGAGTATATATACATGCACAGAGTATATACACATGCACAGAGTATATACACATGCACATAGTATATACACATGCACAATATATACATGCACAGAGTATATACACATGCACAGAGTATATACACATGCACAATATATACATGCACAGAGTATATACACATGCACAATATATACATGCACAGAGTATATACACATGCACAGAGTATATACACATGCACAATATATACATGCACAGAGTATATACACATGCACAGAGTATATACACATGCACAATATATACATGCACAGAGTATATACACATGCACAATATATACATGCACAGAGTATATACACATGCACAGAGTATATACACATGCACAGAGTATATACACATGCACAATATATACATGCACAGAGTATATACACATGCACAGAGTATATACACATGCACAGAGTATATACACATGCACGGAGTATATACATACACATGCACAGAGTATATACACATGCACAGAGTATATACACATGCACGGAGTATATACATACACATGCACAGAGTATATACACATGCACGGAGTATATACATACACATGCACAGAGTATATATACATGCACAGAGTATATACACATGCACAGAGTATATACACATGCACAGAGTATATACACATGCACAATATATACATGCACAGAGTATATACACATGCACAGAGTATATACACATGCACAATATATACATGCACAGAGTATATACACATGCACAATATATACATGCACAGAGTATATACACATGCACAGAGTATATACACATGCACAATATATACATGCACAGAGTATATACACATGCACAGAGTATATACACATGCACAATATATACATGCACAGAGTATATACACATGCACAATATATACATGCACAGAGTATATACACATGCACAGAGTATATACACATGCACAGAGTATATACACATGCACAGAGTATATACACATGCACGGAGTATATACATACACATGCACAGAGTATATACACATGCACAGAGTATATACACATGCACAGAGTATATACATGCACACATGCACAGAGTATATATACATGCACAGAGTATATATACATGCACAGAGTATATATATATACACAGAGTATATACACATGCACAGAGTATATACACGTGCACAGAGTATATACACATGCACAGAGTATATATACATGCACACATGCACAGAGTATATATACATGCACAGAGTATATATACATGCACAGAGTATATATATATACACAGAGTATATACACATGCACAGAGTATATACACATGCACAGAGTATATATACATGCACAGAGTATATACACATGCACAGAGTATATATATACATGCACAGAGTATATATATACATGCACAGAGTATATATATACATGCACAGAGTATATATATACATGCACAGAGTATATATACATGCACAGAGTATATACACACGCACAGAGTATATATACATGCACACATGCACAGAGTATATATACATGCACAGAGTATATATACATGCACAGAGTATATATATATACACAGAGTATATACATATGCACAGAGTATATACATGCACAGAGTATATATACATGCACAGAGTATATACACATGCACAGAGTATATATATATACACAGAGTATATACATATGCACAGAGTATATACATGCACAGAGTATATATACATGCACAGAGTATATATACATGCACAGAGTATATACACATGCACAGAGTATATACATATGCACAGAGTATATACATGCACAGAGTATATATACATGCACAGAGTATATATACATGCACAGAGTATATATACATGCACAGAGTATATACACATGCACAGAGTATATACATGCACAGAGTATATATACATGCACAGAGTATATACACATGCACAGAGTATACATATATACACAGAGTATATACATATGCACAGAGTATATACATGCACAGAGTATATATACATGCACAGAGTATATATACATGCACAGAGTATATATACATGCACATAGTATATATACATGCACAGAGTATATACACATGCACAGAGTATATATACATGCACAGAGTATATACACATGTATACTGAAACAAATAAGTTTAGCACGGTCTTTTGCATATCTAGCTCGAAGAAACTGAATGTTTTGTTGTAATGTGAAACATTTGATAACTTTGCATGTCAGAAGGTGTTCTTGTATTTCACTTATTATGTGTGATTCAAAGTAAGTATCAGAGTTATCTCTCATTTATATAAAACAACATGTTTCACATTAAAAATAAATATATTATCAAGAACAGGGTTACACTTTTATTAAATAACTATTCTGGGTTTCGAATGATAAAAAAGGGCAAAAACAGCTCACATTAACCTTGTCATTATAATGAAATTACGAACCAAAGTTTTAAATTTAAAATTATCTCCCTTTATGTTGAAATAAGAATGAAATTATTATTTCTGTAAAGCAGGTAAATTAAAACATGTTGCTACTTTTTTTCGCAGACATCATTTAAAAATAATGTTCTGCATATACTTGTTAATTATGTTAATTATATTGTTAATTGCGGCTGAAGATCTGCTCAATGGGATTTACCATGTTACTTATGTCTTTCAGTATAAAAATATTAAGTAAATCGTTAAAATGTGCAAACTTTAGTGTTGGCATGTTAAATAAGCTACATTAAATTACAGGCACATTTAGAGTTTGTTTAACTCGAAATTGTAAGCAGACGGCCTGAAATCTTCAAAGAAAACTATCCTATGTCATGTAGTATCAGTCAGAAATCTATTGACATAGGACATATTCATGATGTCGTGAAAGTTAATTTGTTTGCATATCTAATCTACCCCAAAACGTTACACACGGCTCTGCAAATATAAACCAAATGTTAGCAATATTAAAGCAGTTTGCCTCTCATTTTGATATGTATATAGTTGTCGAAGAAAAAATGCAACATATTTTCCGCACCATAATTGTTACGTGAATTTTAACGGTATTCTGATTTTAGTTAAGATTTCAACAACGCTTCTTTTGAGTATGAATGCCGTTGTAAATGTGTAAACATGTATAGTACATACAGGACTACTTAACAAGGAACGCTCCATATTAGTAAGCCATCTTGTGTTAGACCCTTATGCGAGCGAGTTCCTTTAATCAAACGTGACTGGTTTGAACAAAAACAAAGACAACTAGATGTAGTCGATGGTGAGCCATCGCAGATCCCCACCTTTTTAAAGTGCAAGTCAGAGATGCATGGATTATCTCCCCTAGCTCCGTTTTCCGACATTTCATCTACATTTCTCAAAAGTCTCATGCACATCCCTGGCAATATGCCATTCAACCCCCAAAGTATGTATCTCCCTACATCATGATAAACAATACCATAGCTCCCTAGCAATTTTGAATTTTTAGTGTATTTGACATTTTGACCCCCTGTGGGCGGGCACCTTTGGGAGGAGTCAAAATAAGGTTGCTCTTGCACGTTGTCATGATGTGGGGAAGTCATACACTAAATTTGGTTGAATTCCATCTAGTGGTTAATTAGTTGAATTTTTAATGTTTTTGACCTTTTGACCCCTGGGGCGGGCCCCCTCGGGGCGGAGTCAAAATAATGTTGCTCTTGCACGTCGTTATGATGTGTTGAAGTACTACACAAAGTTTGGTTGAATTTATAAACATAATAAAAAAAGAAGATCTGACCACCCACCCCTCCGATGACATTCGCCCAACCCCAAGTCGCACATCGGGGGTCGAAATAAAGAAAAACGTTTGATATGTTGTGTAACTTATATAGATGGGTGTAAATACCAATTTGTAAGTAAAAATAATAAAAAAATAATAGTGTAGTTGAATTTTTAGTGTATTTGACCTTTTGACCCCTGGGGCGGGCATCTTGGGACGGATTCAAAAATAATGTTGCTCTTGCAATTTGTCATGATGTGGGGAAGTCATACACTAAATTTGGTTGAATTACGCCTAGTGGTTTAGGACGAGTTACGCAACATTACACACGGGCGTACGGACGAACGTACGGACGTACGGACAGAAATACATGATCCGCACTTTTTCTTGAAAAAAGGTAGGGATAAAAAAATAAAAAAATAAAAATGAAAAAATGTGTTCTCTTTTCTCAATATTACAGAATGATAACGAGTTCTCGTAGACAATGAACTCCAACACAATTCTACTCTCAGACCACTACTAAGACGATAACTGGATGGGACTTGGGTATGTCCACTGGGCATGTAAAAGGAGAGTCTATTCATCAAGGGTGATCTGTATCCACTGTTCCTATAGATCTGGAGCGGCTCTATATAACCCATACAATGTGTTCAGCCGTAACAGAAACTCAAAATCGACGCGATAATATTTGTAGTAAAAAGTAACCATATACTTCGCATTCATGAACACCTTTTGGTTGAACTGAGCTATTGGGATCACTCCGTCCGTCCGTCTGCCCGTCGTTAACTGTTGCTTAAAAAACTTCTTCTCAAAAACATTGTTGGTCAATTTCGACCAAACTTCACATGGATGATCCTTAGATCAATGGTTTTCAAATTTGTTAAAATTAGGTCAAGGCCACATCCAAGGTGGCTGCTGGTTGTAGGAACCCCATTTGTTACAACGTCGCTATCTGTTGTAGCCGTCCGTAAAAGTTACAATTTGTGTTCTAAATGTTACACTAAAGCTATCTGTTACAATCTTACGGCAAATGTTACAAAATGTAGTTGTGATAAAAGTTACAACGTCTACGCTATCTGTTACAACATTTTTACTTGTAACAAAAGTTACAACACTTTGTCCGTAAATGTTACACTGGCATTGGAATCATTTCCGAAGCTTTGGAAAGTGTTGGATTTTGCTAGTACACTATATTTATAATATTTATAAGTGTATTTATGTAATTGCAACAACCTTACCTTTTCGTAAATGTTACACTGACATTGGCATCATTTCCGAAGTTTGTAAACAGTATTTAAATGTGCTATTAAAGTATTTTTATCAATTTTAGTAGTGTGGTTCACACATTTCTTTACGTACGAATATTTTCCATAGGCGGTTTCAAGGAAGAGGCGGATTTGGCGTACGCTTTTAATAGTTACTTTTAATATGTAAGTGTATGTATATATATGAAATATATGACATACATATACGTCCTAGACTTCTAAACCATCATGAGCGATTCATGATTTTGAATTTCTGGTATTGTTTGTAGTATTTTATTTTCTCCCTCACTTCGTCCGAAAATAAATTATTTCTTTACTCAAAGAAAAGCAAAGCCTAATGCAGTCGTTATCAAAACAATCATACAATGTATAAGAAAAAGTGGGCCAACAATGGTACAAGTAAGATATTTTATGAATCCTTCTAATATTCCGCAACAGAAACACTTTTTTTTAGAAAAACATACAGATGCACGTACACTGCATAGTACCTACTGTGGTTCACAAATTAATAGATAAACATTCCTGAAAAACATGCGGATAAATGTTTTTTACTGCTAACGTAAACAAATTCTGATACGTATATATGAACCAAATATTTCTTCAGGTAGCAACGCCGCACACGAAAAAAAACTGTGAGGAAACGTGATCCAGTGGCAATTGCGAATATTCGGATATTGACGGCGGGTCATAGGTTCTATATACTTTATTTAAAACAAACAGCGTAGTTATTAAATTGCATCACAAAACACGGAAATACAGACAGGAAAAAACAATGAACCCAATAGTCTTCTTGACTGCTTGAGGAACATTGATTGACGAAAACGTTTGTAGGTTATGATCCCGCGTCCGTTCGTGCGTCCGTCCGGAGCCATATTTTGGTAACCATAAGGCACATACACGTAATATTTCGTATAAATGTTTGTCCCTATGTGGACTCGCTTTTGCCCAAGTATGGTTGGAATCGCCTTAGTAACACCAGAGTTATGGCCCTTGATTTAATAATTGCTTAATCAATATATAGTATATAATGAATCTTTTGTCTGGAAAATAACTCGAAAACTCTTCATGGGATTCAATTTAAACTGGAAACACTCATACAGGACAGTGAATGGATTTACAGAGTGCAAAAATCATAACTCTACGTAAACTAAAAGTGGATTTATGGGACTTTTTGGCTTTATTTACTATATAGTATATACTATTTTAGGAACAGTTTGTTTGAACCATAAATAACTAAACAAGAGGCCCAAAAGGGCCTGTAGACGCTCTACTTGTATGATGTGATTCAAAAATATGAACATGATAGAGGCCAACCCAAGAAAAATGTTTCCTCTATATAATTCTATGTAAACTTTGGGTTATCGTGGCGGCCATTTTTAATAATTTTGATTATTTGACGATAATGAAAAACACAAACTTGATAGAGGCTAACCCAAGGAACATGTATATGATATTTCACAAGAATGGAATAAGTGGTTTAGGAGATGTCGTTTGAAATTTCCTTAAATTTGACCTAGTTTTAGCCATGGCGGCCATCTTGGATGTCTGGCGGCCGTAAAAAATACAAATATGAGAGGGACAATCCCAAATATCATTGTGCTAAAATTTCATCAAAATCCTTCAAGCGGTTTCACAGAAGATGTAATATTTAACCTTTTCCTATATAACTCTATGTAAATTTTGGGTCGCCGTGGCGGCCATTTTGATTATTTGACGATAACGAAAAACACGAACTTGATAGAGGCTAACCCAAGGAATAGGTATATGATATTTCACAAGAAAAGTGGTTTCGGAGGATATGTCGTTAGAAATTTACTTAAATTTGACCTAGTTTTAGCTATGGCGGCCATCTTGGATGACTGGCGGCCGCAAAAACATAAATCTGAGAGGGACTATCCCAAATAGCATTGTGCTTACGTTTCATCAACATCTTTCAGGCGGTTTCAAAGAAGATGTAATTTTTAACCTTTTCCTATATAAATGTAAACTTTGGGTCGCCTTGGCGGCCATTTTGATTATTTGACGATAACGAAAAACACAAACTTGATAGAGGCTAATCCAAGGAACATGTATATGATATTTCACAAGAATGGAATAAGTGGTTTCGGAGGAGATGTCGTTTGAAATGTCCTTATGGCGGCCATCTTGGATGACTGGCGGCCACGAAAAACATAAATCTGAGAGGGACTATCCCAAAGATCATGGTGATTAAGTTTCATCAAAATCCTTCAAGAGGTTTCAGAGAAGATGTCATTTTTAACCTTTTCCTATATAACTCAATGTAAACTTTGGGTCGCCGTGGTGGCCATTTTGATTATTAGACGAAAACGAAAAACACAAACTTGATAGAGGCCAACCCAAGGAACATGTATATGATATTTTACAAGAATGGAATAAGTGGTTTCGGAGGAGATGTTGTTTGACATTTCCTTAAATTTGACCCAGTTTAAGCCATGGCGGCCATCTTGGATGACTGGCGGCCGCGAAAAGCACAAATCTGAGAGGGACTATCCCAATTATCATTGTGATTAAGTTTCATCAAAATCCTTCAAGCAGTTTCAGAGAAGATGTCATTTTTAACCTTTTCCTATATAACTCTATGTAGACTTTGAGTCGCCGTGGCGGCCATTTTGATTATTCGACGATAACGAAAAACAAAAACTTGATAGAGGCTAAACCAAGAAACATGTATATGATATTTCAGTAGAATGGAATAAGTGGTTTCGGAGGAGATGTCGTTTGAAATTTCCTTAAATGTGACCTAGTTTTAGCCACGGCGACCATCTTGGATGACTGGCGGCCACGAAAAACACAAATCTGAGAGGGGGCCGCCCAAGTAACATTGTGATGAAGTTTCATTAAAATCCTTCAAGCGGTTTCAGAGGAGATGCGATTTTATAAAATTGCTAACAGACAGACAGACGGACAGACGGACGGTCGGTCGGTCGGTCGGTCGGACGACGGACGAAAAGTGATCGCATAAGCCCTCCTGGCCTTTGGCCAGTAGAGCTAAAAACCATTCGACAGAATCAAAGGAAACTTGAAACATTGATTAAGGGCAGAGAGTGGTAGTGCAGAGTGCATGAATCATAACTGTGTATAAAGTAAAAGTGGAGTTATGGGATTTTGTTGCTTTATTTACTATATTATACAGGGAAATTTTGTTTGGACCACAACTCAAAATCCGTTAAAGATAATGGTTTCTTTAACGTGCGCATATACACGGGACCTCGGTCTTACGTCTTAGTAGACTTTTAAGACTTAGTAGTTTTAGTTGGAAAAGCGGGGGATCGAACCTGCGACACCTCTATTGACAGTCAAACGCGTTACCACTTGATCAAATATCCGCTATAAGCGTTTATCCTTTTATACCCTGTGCTTTATATAGCCACTAAAATGTGCCGAAAATAAACACAAGTATAGTCTACGTCGGTTCAATCAAATGATGTGTTAAACCAACTTTCTCGTTATTTAGATTAGTTTTTCTAAGTGAATTATATTCCTTATTTAGACCACCAAAAATGATCACGAACATTGACATTACGTGGAAATAAATTTACAAAAAAAAAAAAATTATCATAGCAACATTTAATTTTTATTTACAAATTAATCACTCTTAACAGTATAACTGTATGAAAAACAACAAATCATAGGTATACACATTATACATACATACACGCACGCACGCACGCACGCACACACGCATACACACGCACACACACAAAGATAATAAAAATTGATGAGTAAAAGTAAATTTAAATTCACATTACACATTCTGGCCGTCAACCAACTTTACTAAAATATATAGAAACAAATCCAGTCCTACTGACTACGCGTTGTTATATATATGTTGCAATCATTCAGAAATAAAATAAAACCAAGAGAATTTATTTCTATATTACTTGATTTATTTTTGCTGAATTCAAACAAAATAATAGAGTGAGAAACACGTTCCGAGAACTCTTTATCGCCCCTTGTACAATGCTTTGTGCATGTACATGTTTAGCTGAATAGCGTAAATCAACAAAATAACGTTGTTGCAATTACCTAAATCTAAATACACTTATAAACATGATAAATATTATAAATATAGTGTACTAGCAAAATCCAACACTTTCCAAAGCTTTGGAAATGATGCCAATGCCAGTGTAACATTTACGGATAAAGTGTTGTAACTTTTGTTACAAGTAAAAATGTTGTAACAGATAGCGTAGACGTTGTAACTTTTATCACAACTACATTTTGTAACATTTGCGGTAAGATTGTAACAGATAGCGTTTAGTGTTACATTTAGAACACAAATTGTAACTTTTACGGACGGCTACAACAGATAGCGACGTTGTAACAAATGGGGTTCCTACACTGTTGTCATACAATGTCGTAACTTTAAAAATCATCTTTTCAAGAACCACTGAACATAGTTCGACATTTTTTCTGTAGTTATGATCACCAACGCAACTTCCCAATCCTGGACTATCAAGTTTGTTCAAATGAAGTCCCCAGTGTCAAAACAAGGCTATATACTGAGCGTCCAAAATGTGTATATAAAGTTTTTGCATATTTTGCATAGATTTATATAGGGGAAAACTTGAAAATCTCCTTCTCTGAAACCACACGGCACAAAGCTCTCATATATTACATGTATCATCAGCGTATGGTCGTCCTCTGTCAAGTTTTTTAAAATGTTGAGTCTGTGGTCAAATCTGGCGCCGCCCCAGAGGTCAAGTTTGTTGTCACCACTGGGGACATAATCCATAGATCATAACTTGGAAACCGTTTAGATCTCCGTCCTATACCCATATATACACCAGGCCGAGATCCATTTCCCTTTCTGGTTCTTAACTTGGAAACCATTGAGATCCCCACCGTAAACTGATTACTGTTTAGATTCCCACCCTATAAACATATATACACATATTAAGTATGAAAACTTTAAGACGGGCCCAGGAACTTGCGATGCCGCGCCTTCGACTGTGTGATCTAATCCTATTATGAAATTATAATATTGTTTGATTTTTTTTCATCTTTGCGAAGATCATCAGTTGAGCGATTATGAGCCAGTTCGCCCCTCTTGTTTGTTAAACATATCTGTTTATATGAAAAATGGCGATTATATATATAGTTAACTTTATTTAGCATGTATTTGCAAGGTCACCGAACGAATTTTGAGGCTGCCAACTTAAGACATTTTCTTTATCAAGAACTAAAAACAGTTACATATAAATTACCCATGCAGACAAAGTTCGTTAATTTTGAGATTTTATCAGATATTTATCTAAGTAAGATCTCGGTTTTAGGACTGTATGTGTGCTGGCACAGATCGAAGTCAAATAGCGATAGCTTTAATACTCAAATAAAACTATTAAAAGGTCCGAACGTATAAATACCAATTCGAGTTGAGGTTATCAGAGGTGGATGGAATAGTTGTGTAATCCTAAGGGTCACAGTTGGCATGTGAAGGGGTCAATAGTGACGTACTGTACAAACGCCCGTGGGATATTGAAGATTTTATCAGTGACAATATATAACATCGCTTAATAAATATAACAGTGGCTATATGCTGCAGTGGGCTGCAATATGGTGGCTTTGGTTGAGTAGTAGGGTGTTCGGGTTGAGGATATATACTATCTGGTGGTGGGGTGTGTGTGGGGTGGGGGTGGGGGCGGGTAGTTATAGATCGGATCGAGTGTATTTGGCGAGAAGCGAAGTCGGGTGATGGATAGAGTGTATTTGATGGGAAGTTTGCGAATAGAGAGGATTTAGTGGGACGGGGTGGGAAGGGTTTGAGGTTTGAGTGGTAGGGTTGAGTCGATCGTTACAGAGAGTGGGTTGGGACGCGGATATAGTGGATTCCGGGTGGTGGGGTCGACGGCTAGATTAAGAGGATTCGGTGGTTTGATCACGGATAGTGCGTAGTGTTATATGGGCTGGTGCTAAAGTACATGGAGAAGTGGACGAGAGATGCGTAGAATCGATGTAGGTGGGAAGGTGGGAAGGTGAAATGGAACGAGAAAATGCTAAGAGCTGGACTATCGGATCGTCCGCGTGATGAAGTCGGCCAGCCCTGTCCACCATATCCCATAATTCTTACCGTTCGTCGAACTTAAGCCCCTTCTCCGACTTGGGCTGACGGAACCGCTTCGGTGGTTTTCGGCGTTCTATCGCACATACTTCCTCTATATACTCGAACAGCTCATTGATCGGAACCCGAAACCGTTTTGCTGACGAGCTTCTATCGCTAAAATCCCCAAATTTGGACATGTTGAGAATTCCTTGTAAGCTATCCAGTACAATTCTAAGAATCTGCTATGCACTATTTCAAATTCCACATTATGTTGTATTTTTATTTCACTTATTACTTATCCACTCATGCTAGTGTTCCTTAAAACGTTATATGTGTTTCTGTTCAACGCTGTTTTACAACTTCAAGTGAATGAAACATTCAGAAGGTATTAATTAATAACATAAAATGTATCTCTACCTAGTAGAATTACTATAGATAACGCGAATCTTTTTTGTTTTTGCATTGACCAATCAAATAATAATTAATTAGTAGAACGCTATACAATATAAACACGTGATCATACTAGGTCGCGTTATACACACTGACATTTAAGAAGCTAAAATTCATTTGCGTATTCCACAGTAGTCGGCACTTAAGTCTAACTAGGAAACTTTGAAACAACCAAATATTTACAAAATGATTGAAAGCCACTGTTCAATTATGTGTCTGATATTTGTTTAAAAACAAATGTAGTGAATTAAATATACTTAATTTTCAAATTACGTTGTGTGCAGGCGTACCACAGAACTGGATTATCTTTAAGCTGCCGATGGACGTATTAACGCCGTCTCGTCCCTAACGACAATTCATTAGATCCATATTTACAATTTTTTCTTTATATTTGTTTTCAACGCTTGGTATACCCTCATTTAACTGTGTTTTGATCGGTACGTTATCTATTCATCGTCTTTAAAAGAGTTATTTGTGCTTTATTGTATTCAATGCCCAATTGTTGGGTATTTTATGTTATAAATAGACTGTACTACTTGGTACATGGCTTTGATATAATCTAGAATAAATATCAAATTTCTAGTATTACTAAGCTTTTGACAAGCACGTATTCTGTTTGTATACTATGACGGCATACATGTATATATATATAATTATATATATTTCGTTATCGCGTTTTAATAGTTACCTAAACTGTCAATTTAATGGCAGTTGATTTTTTATTATTGTCTCATTGTATTCTTAAACAGTTTTAAGAAAATTGTAAATAAGAAACATGTCGATAACCAGCTGTGCACAGCACACAAAGCGCCTCCAGATTCCCAAAAGGAGATAATTCAACTCCGGCAGTCGTATTTTTTCATAATTAAGACTTATGCAAACTTTTGCTTGTCGTTCGCATCAGTTATTTTTGTTGTTGTTGTTGATTAACTTTTATAATTTGTTTGAAATAAGATATGCTAGCATGTACTATTCAGTAGTCAATTATATAGTTATCGTCGATAAAATAAGACTTAATCAGCAATATTATACATGTCGTCGATAAAATCACACCGTGTTGTATTCAGTAAAGTTATCCAAAATAGTATTATATCCGTGCAATTAACTTAACACTATTTGTCTTAAACACAATTAGAGTTGTATTTCTTAGCTTCCAATATACACATGTCCATTTAGGTGTAAGTAGCATACAGTATATACATTATGTTATAGACCAAAAAGTCAGTGACATGATTATAAGTCAGTGCCAAATGTAATCTGATATGTATTTAAATAAATATAGACTCTCGCAACTGTCAATATAGGATTAACGCCTTTCTAATTGGCTAATACAGTTCGACATAAGCTTACTCAACCTTGCAGTCCGTGGCTTTTATTCCGTTACCATTCATTCAATCAGTTAGAAGAAGAAGAAGAAGAAGAAGAAGAAGAAGAAGAAGAAGAAGGGGGTAGAAGGAAGAAGAAGGTAAAAGAGAAGAAGAAGAAGAAGAAGAAGAAGAAGAAGAAGAAGAAGAAGAAGAAGAAGGGGGTAGAAGGAAGAAGAAGGTAAAAGAAAAAGAGGAAGAAGAAGAAGTAGAAAAAGAAGAAGAAGAAGAGAAGAAGCTACATTATATGTATATAAAAGGAGAAGAAGCTACATTATATGTATATAAAAGAAGCTAATGCAGAGAAAAAGAAGAAGAAGAAGAAGAAGAAGAAGAAGAAGAAGAAGAAGAAGAAGAAGAAGAAGAAGAAGAAGAAGAAGAAGAAGAAGAAGAAGAAGAAGAAGAAGAAGAAAAGAAGAAGAATATACATTATATAAAAGAAGCTGATGAAGATTAGTGGCCTTTCTAAGATGACGATGATGATTACAATTACAGTAATGGCGACAATATCTGATGACCGCATGCAATGATGCTGATAATGATGAACGTTCAAAGGAAGGGAAATAACTCGACAACAAATGGCATTACCAATACCTGACATTAGCTATCGTCGATAGTGCCAGTTACCTGACGAGAGCACAACCATTGGCAGTTAATAATCATGAGCTATTTGTAAGTGTGGTCATACGTATATATTTTTTCGAAATCTTTCTTGTTAACACTGAATTACAGTTACTTGAATTTCAAACGATATTCGATTACAAGGGTGGTAATTTAGGATTATCCATGTTTAGTTTTATTATAGAGCGAAAATTTGCAATCAATGTGTCATACTGTTAATTCATTATGTGCTTTGTCGGGACATTTAATGTTGTCATATAAAAGCAAGCTAACTTTCTAAAGATGTAACAATTTAAACAAAAAATAATTATTTTACAAACTATTGTCAAAACAAAATACTTCTCTCGCAACTATTCTAAAAGATATTTAATCAATACATTTAATTAAGATACAAACTTGAGTAATTAGGAATTTTGACCAGCGTAGGTGTATCTGTATCTGTATCTGTAGTGGTACGTAGAAGGGCCACTGCTGGCATATGTTCTACGGTGTTTGCCAACTTTTTCATTATTATTATTATTATTATTTATTATTATTATTATTTATTATTATTATTATTATTATAAAATGATCCTTAACAATTATTTTTTGTTGCAACTGCCCACATTGGATGAAATGGTAATAATAAAAACAACTTACAGTCGGACATAATGGAGCTTATTCTTGTCTTCATACACCATGTCTGTGATTATCAGCAATCATGTATAGAAATGAAATCTTAGTAATGTTAGTAACGTTGACGTCAGTACTCCACTGACATTCCAGTTCCTATGGTAATCACGTTTTGTCGTCTGTTGTCACAAACCGTGTTTTAACGTCGTTCAATGACTTCTCACTGACCTCGTGCAACTGTACTTAAAACGACAATTGAGACTTCAAAATGAACATCATTTTATTAATTAAGTTCTAACTAACTGCTTGTTTCTTTTAATATTTATTTCCAATAGTTTTCCCCGACGTACATGCAATTTCAATCCTTCAAATTACTTTCTGATTAATTTATTTTGATGGTAGCCTGATTACGAATACAAAGCCTTTAAGCACCACGTAATATCCACATCTGTCAATTTGTCTTGATACATATCGATCTGTATTTATGTTTCTTACAGCAAATACACATCAAATAGGATTAGTAGTTTCTTACAAGGAGTTACCCAATATCACCCGCATATAATCCAGTATTCATGTGTCACGATATTGATAGTTTATTGTATTAATTATAAATCTGGACGAACTGCCAAACGATCGGCGGAGTGTAATCGATTTTCAATAATGTACGACAACTCCTGCAGATAAATACTAAGTGCGACCGATGCATTGCTTCCCTTCGTGTTTTAACTTTAACAAAGTATCTACTTGCGGGGGATAGATCACGATACACAGGACGTCCAGGTTTACATTCTCTTTAGACGGATGAGGCTAGGGGAAGTGGATGAGGCTAGGGGGAATTGGATGAGGCTAGGGGAATTGGATGAGGCTAGGGGGAATTGGATGAGGCTAGGGGAATTGGATGAGGCCAGGGGAAGTGTCTTGCCCAAGGACACACCGTACTAACACGGTGGGTTGGTGAAGCTCGAACGCGTTTTTCCCGGAATCATAATCTGCCATGCTACCCACTGGGCCACTAGGAGGAGGAGAGGTAGGGGTGGTGTGGGTGTGGGGGTATGAGTGTGATGGGGTTGGGTTCGGATTGGGGAGAGTGTGGTAAGTAATTTATAGAAGTAAGTATATGAAAGCAGACAGGGGTGGTTAATACGGAATTCCGTTAGGGCCATCGCCTTTCAATGTGTTGATCTGAAACGCGATACTCGATAGTATGATGATGAAAACGCGAAATCACGAAACTACGATAACGAAAACGCGATAACACCATGATGATAACGCGATACTACGATAACGAAAACGCGATAATACGATAGTACGATGATGATAATGCGATATACTATCGTGTTTTCACCATCGTACTGTCGCGTTTTCACCATCGTAATATCGTGATATCGCGTTTTCGTTATCGTAGTATCGTGATTTCGCAATTTCATTATCGTACTATCGCGTTATCATCATCGTACTATCGCGTTATCATCATCGTACTATCGCGTTATCACCATCGTACTATCGCGTTATCATTATCGCACAATCGCCTTCCGGTGCGCATGTGCATGCTCAAAAATAGAAGATCTTCAAGTACAGCAGTACAAATGGACGAGTTTATACAAACTCATTTTGTTTTTGATATATGAACCAACTTAATGCCGGTATCATACGACAACCGCATTGACTTTAATATCAACAATTGCCGCAATGTTTTGTGCCGCTAACCTCTCAAATTATATTCTACTTTCGCCTAGGAGTCCAATACTTCACGGCGAGAATAAACTCTGCCTCTAGTCCATCTACTGTCATGTGTCTTTTGTATGTATAGTAAGTCTCAGTTGCGCATTTGATGGTATAATACCATTTAAAATTTGACATTTTATAACTTTTAATTTTAGACAAAAATAATATCATATAAATTCTGTCTTTTTATTTTAATGGATATAATTAGAATTACGCAACCATGTGTAATGGGCATATCTTTATTTCATTTAAAAATATATACGTATATATCGTGGTTATATCAAATATTGACTGTATACAAACTATATATATTACATATAAAATAACAAATATACTTTATTTGCTTATCTGTTTGAACCATTTGAAACAAATACAATCTATCAAGTTTGAGCGCTCAACTTAAAATAGAACTTATTACATTTGTCGTTTCAGTTTGTCGGTGACAATATTATCAAAGCAAGTTTTTGAAAAGGAAGACTCTAGCTAGCGTTAGCTGAACTCCTTAGAATATATAAATTCTGTTAGACTCATTTAATTAGCATTGATATCCTTGAGAAATATCACTGTCACATGGATGGGAAATTCTTCTATGCGCATGCGCACCGGAAGGCGATAGTACGATGATGATAACGCGATAGTACGATGATGATAACGCGATAGTACGATGATGATAACGCGATAATAGTAAGATGATGATAACGCGATAGTACGATGATGATAACGCGATAGTACGATAATGAAATTGCGAAATCACGATACTACGATAACGAAAACGCGATATCACGATATTATGATGGCGATCATCGTACTATCGTATTATCGCGTTTTCGTTATCGTAGTATCGCGTTATCATCATCGTGTTGTCGCGTTTTCGTTATCGTAGTTTCGTGATTTCGCGTTTTCATCATCGTACTATCGAGTATCGCGTTTCAGATCAAGACATTGAAAGGCGATGGCCCTAACGGAATTCCGTATTACGGTTTATACTATTAATTTTACTGTATAATGATATGCTTTGCTAATTTGAGATCAATAATAGCTGCCTGATAGCCTTTGTTTAATAGCCGCATATAGACAAGTGTTTAACAGCTTCATGTTAATCTTTGTCTAATAGCTGCATGGTAACCATTTTTAAATAGCTGCATGCTAATCTTTGTTTAATTGCTGCATGGTAACCATCGTTTAATAGCTGCATGGTTACCATTGTTAAAACAGATGCACGGTAAATATTATTTAATAGCTGCATGGTCATAATATCTGCATGGTAACTGTTGTTTAATAGCTTCATAGTAATCCTTGTTTAATGTATTCATGATAACCATTGTTTAATAGCTGCATGGTAACCATTGTTTTAGCAGTGTTTGATAACTTAATAACTTCCTGGTAAGTGTTGTTTAATAGCTGCATGGTAACCATTGTTTTAGCAGTGTTTAATAACTAAATAACTTCCTGGTAAGTGTTGTTTAATAACTGCCTGGTAACAATTGTTTAATAGCTGCATAGTAACAATTGTTTAATAGCTGCATAGTATCCAATGCTTAGTAGCTGCATAGTAGCCTTGTTTAATAGCTGCATGGTAACCATTGTTTTAGCAGTGTTTGATAATTTAATAACTTCCTGGTAAGTGTTGTTTAATAGCTGCCTGGTAACAATTGTTTAATAGCTGCATGGTAACAATTGTTTAATAGCTGCATGGTATCCAATGTTTAGTAGCTGCATGGTAGCCTTGTTTAATAGCTGCATGGTAAAAATTGTTTAATAGCTGCATGGTATCCAATGTTTAGTAGCTGCACGGTAGCCTTGTTTAATAGCTGCATGATAACCATTGCTTAAGCAGTGTTTAATAACTTAATAACTTCCTGGTAAGTGTTGTTTAATAGCTGCATGGTAGCCTTGTTTAATAGCTGCTTGGTAACCATTGTTTTAGCAGTGTTTAATAGATGTATGGTAACCATTGTTTTAGCAGTGTTTAATAGCTACCTGGTAACCATTGTTTAAAAGCTGCATGGTAACCATTGTTTAATAACTGCCTGGTAACCATTGATTAAAAGCTGCATGGTATCCATTGTTTAATAGCTGCATGGTAATAATATCTGCAAGGTAACGCTTGTTTAATAGCTGCACAATAATCCTTGTTTAAGATATGCATGGTAACCAATGTTTGATAGCTGCATGGTAACCATTGTTTAAAAGCTGCATGGTATCCATTGTTTTATAGCTGCATGGTGACCATTGTTTAAAAACTGCATGGTAATAATAGCTGCATGGTAATAATATCTGCATGGTAACTGTTGTTTAATAGCTTGACAGTAATCCTTGTTTAATAAACGCATGGTAACCATTGTTAAAAAGCTGCATGGTATCCAATGTTTAATAGTTGCATTGTAACGATTGTTTAATAGCTATATGGTAACCATTGATTAATGGCTGCATGATAATCATTGTTTAATATATTCATGGTAACCAATGTTTAACAGATCCATGGTATCCAATGTTTATTAGCTGCATGGTAATCATTTTTAATAGCTGCATGGTAACCGCTGTTTAATACTGCCTGGTAGCCATTCTTTAATACCTGCATGGTAACAATTTTTTTACCAGTGTTTAATAGCTGCCTGGTAAGTTTGGTTTAATAGTTGCATCGTAACCATTGTTTAATAGCTGCATGGTGTCCATTGTTTAATAGCTTCATAGTAATCCTTGTTTAATATATTTATTGTAACCATTTTTAATAGCTGCATGGTATCCAATGTTTAATAGCTGCATAATAACCATTGTTTAAAAGCTGCATGGTAATCCTTGTTTAAAAGCTGCATTGAAACCATGGTTTAATAGCTATATGATAACCATTGTTCAATGGCTGCATGGTAGCCCTTGTTTAATAGCTGCATGGTAACTGTTGTTTAATACCTGCATGGTATCCACTGTTTAATAGCTGCCTGGTATTAATATATCTGCATGGTAACTGTTGTCATCGTACTATCGTATTATCGCGTTTTCGTTATCGTAGTATCGCGTTATCATCATCGTGTTATCGCGTTTTCGTTATCGTAGTTTCGTGATTTCGCGTTTTCATCATCGTACTATCGAGTATCGCGTTTCAGATCAACACATTGAAAGGCGATGGCCCTAACGGAATTCCGTATTACGGTTTATACTATTAATTTTACTGTATAATGATATGCTTTGCTAATTTGAGATCAATAATAGCTGCCTGATAGCCTTTGTTTAATAGCCGCATATAGACAAGTGTTTAACAGCTTCATGTTAATCTTTGTCTAATAGCTGCATGGTAACCATTTTTAAATAGCTGCATGCTAATCTTTGTTTAATTGCTGCATGGTAACCATCGTTTAATAGCTGCATGGTTACCATTGTTTAAATAGATGCACGGTAAATATTATTTAATAGCTGCATGGTCATAATATCTGCATGGTAACTGTTGTTTAATAGCTTCATAGTAATCCTTGTTTAATGTATTCATGATAACCATTGTTTAATAGCTGCATGGTAACCATTGTTTTAGCAGTGTTTGATAACTTAATAACTTCCTGGTAAGTGTTGTTTAATAGCTGCATGGTAACCATTGTTTTAGCAGTGTTTAATAACTAAATAACTTCCGGTAAGTGTTGTTTAATAACTACCTGGTAACAATTGTTTAATAGCTGCATAGTAACAATTGTTTAATAGCTGCATAGTATCCAATGCTTAGTAGCTGCATAGTAGCCTTGTTTAATAGCTGCATGGTAACCATTGTTTTAGCAGTGTTTGATAATTTAATAACTTCCTGGTAAGTGTTGTTTAATAGCTGCCTGGTAACAATTGTTTAATAGCTGCATGGTAACAATTGTTTAATAGCTGCATGGTATCCAATGTTTAGTAGCTGCATGGTAGCCTTGTTTAATAGCTGCATGGTAAAAATTGTTTAATAGCTGCATGGTATCCAATGTTTAGTAGCTGCACGGTAGCCTTGTTTAATAGCTGCATGATAACCATTGCTTAAGCAGTGTTTAATAACTTAATAACTTCCTGGTAAGTGTTGTTTAATAGCTGCATGGTAGCCTTGTTTAATAGCTGCTTGGTAACCATTGTTTTAGCAGTGTTTAATAGATGTATGGTAACCATTGTTTTAGCAGTGTTTAATAGCTACCTGGTAACCATTGTTTAAAAGCTGCATGGTAACCATTGTTAAATAACTGCCTGGTAACCATTGATTAAAAGCTGCATGGTATCCATTGTTTAATAGCTGCATGGTAATAATATCTGCAAGGTAACGCTTGTTTAATAGCTGCACAATAATCCTTGTTTAAGATATGCATGGTAACCAATGTTTGATAGCTGCATGGTAACCATTGTTTAAAAGCTGCATGGTATCCATTGTTTTATAGCTGCATGGTGACCATTGTTTAAAAACTGCATGGTAATAATAGCTGCATGGTAATAATATCTGCATGGTAACTGTTGTTTAATAGCTTGACAGTAATCCTTGTTTAATAAACGCATGGTAACCATTGTTAAAAAGCTGCATGGTATCCAATGTTTAATAGTTGCATTGTAACGATTGTTTAATAGCTATATGGTAACCATTGATTAATGGCTGCATGATAATCATTGTTTAATATATTCATGGTAACCAATGTTTAACAGATCCATGGTATCCAATGTTTATTAGCTGCATGGTAATCATTTTTAATAGCTGCATGGTAACCGCTGTTTAATACTGCCTGGTAGCCATTCTTTAATACCTGCATGGTAACAAATTTTTTACCAGTGTTTAATAGCTGCCTGGTAAGTTTGGTTTAATAGTTGCATCGTAACCATTGTTTAATAGCTGCATGGTGTCCATTGTTTAATAGCTTCATAGTAATCCTTGTTTAATATATTTATTGTAACCATTTTTAATAGCTGCATGGTATCCAATGTTTAATAGCTGCATAATAACCATTGTTTAAAAGCTGCATGGTAATCCTTGTTTAAAAGCTGCATTGAAACCATGGTTTAATAGCTATATGATAACCATTGTTCAATGGCTGCATGGTAGCCCTTGTTTAATAGCTGCATGGTAACTGTTGTTTAATACCTGCATGGTATCCACTGTTTAATAGCTGCCTGGTAATAATATATCTGCATGGTAACTGTTGTTTAATAATGCCTGGTAGCCATTGTTTAATAGCTGCATGGTAACCATTTTTAATAGCTGCATGGTAACCGCTGTTTAATACTGCCTGGTAGCCATTGTTTAATAGCTGCATGGAAACCATTGTTTTACCAGTGTTTAATAGCTGCCTGGTAAGTTTGGTTTAATAGTTGCATCGTAACCATTGTTTAATAGCTGCATGGTATCCATTGTTTAATAGCTGCATGGTATACATTGTTTAATAGCTGTATGATAACCATTGTTTAATAGCTGCATGGTAACCATTGTTTAAAAGCTGCATGGTATCCATTATTTAATAGGTGCATGGTTATAATATCTGCAGGGTAACGCTTGTTTAATAGCTTCACAGTAATCCTTATTTAATATATGCATGGTAACCAATGTTTGATAGGGGCATGTTAACCATTGTTTAAAAGCTGCATGGTATCCATTGTTTAATATCTGCATGGTAATAATATATGCCTGGTAACTGTTGTTTAATACTGCCTGGTATCCATTGTTTAATAGCTGCATGGTAACGATTGTTTAAAAGCTGCATGATATATATTGTTTAATTGCTGCATGGTTAGCTATATGGTAACCATTGATTAATGGCTGCATGATAATCATTGTTTAATATATTCATGGTAACCAATGTTTAATAACTGCATGGAATCCAATGTTTAATAGCTGCGTGGTAACCATTTTTAATAGCTGCATGGTATCCAATGTTTAATAGCTGCATGGTATCCAATGTTTATTAGCTGCATGGTATCCAATGTTTATTAGCTGCATGGTAACCAATGTTTAATAGCTGCATGGTATCCAAAGTTTATTAGCTGCATGGTATTCAATGTTTATTAGCTGCATGGTAACCGTTGTTTAATAGCTGCATGGTAACCATTGTTTAATAGCTGCATGGTAACTGTTGTTTAATAGCTGCATGGTAACGTTTGTTTAATAGCTGCATGGTTACCTTGTTTAATAGCTGCATGGTAACCATTGTTCAATGGCTGCATGGTAACCCTTGTTTAATAGCTGCATAGTAACCATTGTTTAACAGCTGCATGGTAACCATTGTTTAATGGCTGCATGGTAACTGTTGTTTAATAGCTGCATGGTAACCATTGTTATTTAGCTGCATGGTAACCTTTTTTAATAGCTGCATGGTAACCGTTGTTTAATAACTGCATGGTAACCGTTGTTTAATAGCTGCATGGTAACCATTGTTTAATGGCTGCACGGTAACCGTTGTTTAATAGCTGCATGGTAACCATTGTTTAATATATATGTATGGTAACCATTGTTCAATAGCTGCATGGTAACCCTTGTTTAATATATGCATGGTAACCATTGTTTAATGGCTGCATGGTAACCGTTGTTTAATAGCTGCATGGTAACTATTGTTTATTAGCTGCATGGTAACCTTTTTTAATAGCTGCATTGTAATCGTTGTTTAATAGCTGCATGGTAACCATTGTTTAATAGCTGCACGGTAACCTTTTTTAATAGCTGCATGGTAACCGTTGTTTAATAGCTGCATGGTAATCATTGCTTAAAAGCTGCATGGTAAACTTTAATAGCTGCATGGTAACCATTGTTTATGAGCTGCATGGTATCTTTTTTAATAGCTGCATGGTAACCGTTGTTTAATAACTGGATAGTAACCATTGTTTAATAGATGCATGGTAACCATTGTTTAATAGATGCATGGTAACTGTTGTTTAATAGCTGCATGGTAACTGTTGTTTAATAGCTGCATGGTTACCTTGTTTAATAGCTGCATGGTAACCATTGTTTAAGAGCTATATGGTTATCATTGTTCAATGGCTGCATGGTAACTTTTGTTTAATAGCTGCATGGTAACCATTGTTTAATAGCTGCATGGTAACTGTTGTTTAATAGCTGCATGGTAACTGTTGTTTAATAGCTGCATGATAATCCTTGTTTAATATATTCATGGTAACCAATGTTTAATAGCTGCATGTTATCAAATGTTTAATAGCTGCATAGTAACCATTGTTTAAAAACTGTATGGTAATCCTTGTTTAATAGCTGCATGGAACCCATTGTTTAATAGCTGCATTGTGACCATTGTTTAATAGCTATATGGTAACCATTGTTCAATGGCTGCATGGTAACCCTTGTTTTACCACTTTTTAATAGCTGCCTGGTAACTGTTGTTTAATAGCTACATGTTAATCATTATTTAATAGCTTCATGGTTACCATTGTTTAATAGCTCATGGTAACCTTTGTTTAATAGCTGCATGGTAACTATTGTTTAATAGCTGCATGGTAACCATTGTTTAATAGCTGTATGGTATCCATGGTTTAATAGCATGTTTAATAGCATGTTAAGCAGCCTTTAATAGCTGCCTGGTAACTGTTGTTTAATAGCAACATGGTAACGTTTGTTTAATAGCTTTCTATGATTTATGTAAAAATTACATGGCCATTTAAATATACGTCAACAAGTGCCATTAATATGTACATAAATGTAATAATAAACGCTCGCCTGAGTGCTCGACAAATACGGTCTTTATCTATTTTAACATGTATGACCAATAAATATGAATTTAAACAAACATTCAATAAAACACTCTCTAAATTCTTCCCATTTAATTTATGGACTTAAGCCTGCGGGATTTAGGTTAGGACGAGCGAGTATACGCAATGTCAATTTTTCAAACGTAAAAAGTAACACCCTAGCTTGATCAAATAAACCCATACACATATCTACAACACCCTAAATTCAATTAATCTGTCTTAATATTGTTTTAAACTTTCTCATGCAGTGTGCATAACTGACGGTAAAAGTGTATCTTGAACGAGAAATTTAATTATATAAAATACTGGCTGATAGTGGGTGGTCTAAACATCACCGACAGGTCGCCGGTAGCATAAGTGCCATGCTTATGTTTCAACATAGTTTCCTATGTAGCATAAATGGTACGAAGTGTCACGCTTATGTTTTCTCTACATGGGTCCCTACAAAGATCACCGACAGGTCGCCGGTATCATAAGCAATACAATTTGCCGTGTTTATGTTTCTACATGGGTCCCTATTAAGATCACCGACAGGTCGCCGGTAACATAAGCAGTTCAAAGTGCCGTGTTTATGTTTCTACATGGGTCCCTATAAAGATCACCGACAGGTCGCCGGTAACATAAGCAGTTCAAAGTGCCGTGTTTATGTTTCTACATGGGTCCCTATTAAGATCACCGACAGGTCGCCGGTAACATAAGCAGTTCAAAGTGCCGTGTTTATGTTTCTACATGGGTCCCTATTAAGATCACCGACAGGTCGCCGGTAACATAAGCAGTTCAAAGTGCCGTGTTTATGTTTCTACATGGGTCCCTATTAAGATCACCGACAGGTCGCCGGTAACATAAGCAGTTCAAAGTGCCATGTTTATGTTTCTACATGGGTCCCTATAAAGATCACCGACAGGTCGCCGGTAACATAATCTGTAAAAAGTGTTATGCTTATGTTTCAAAATCTGCATTCTTGCTCTAATAATTTCATATATTTCTGTGCCAGTTTGACTTCATGTTAAGTTGCATCGTATAATCACAATAATAAAATCACAATGTATTAGTCATTTATTTCTCCAAACAACACCAGTATGCTTGCTAGTTTTGTATCATGTATTAAATTAAACCAAACTACCTCGAGTTTTAATGAAAATGTTGATATTATTTTGCCTATTTAAGCTATGTGTTAATCTTATGACGAAGGTGTTTGCTGACACACCAGATTATTAACATGTTTTATTCCTTGTTTAATTAAATACATAGACCATCCCAAACTTAATCACTGCATTGAGTATTTTAATTCAACATTTACCAGACATTTTCAACAATATTTTTTCCCTTATTTCGACGCACTTCAACCTGTACAATGTACATACAGGTCTTCTGCAATATACAAATTTATTAAACGTGTCAAAAAACGTTTTCTAGATCTGATGACTTTTGAATTTATAGTTATTGTAACATACGGGACGTTAAATAACGACTAATGTATATAATGTATACAATGTATATAAGAATACTCCATAGGCTATTTACAGCTTTATAACAAAAATATCGTATTTCGATCGCCTACCACCAGTTTGAATTGTACGAATTGCGACGATTGATGAAAAGAAAACAGGTTTACAATACATGTAAAAGCGCAAGCAAATAAAACATGATCCGAGTATAATTAGATTATTACGCTCTCTATATACAGCATAGTATCATTCCACTATGAAACAGTGTGTCCACGTCGTTCCCTATAAAAGAGCGTGTCCGTGTATTTCCCTTATAAAAGAGTGTTCATGTGTTTTCTCTATTAAAGAAAGTGTCTACGTCTTTTCCCTATAAAAAGTGTCTGTGTATTTTTCTAATATAAAAACAACAACCGAGTATTTCAACTTTAAAACAGAATGCCTCCGTCATTCCCCTATAAAAGTGAGTTTCCACGTCATCCCCTTATAAAAGTGAGTTTCCACGTCATCCCCTTATAAAAGTGAGTTTCCACGTCATCCCCTTATAAAAGTGGGGTTCCACGTCATCCCCTTATAAAAGTCAGTTTCCACGTCATCCCCTTATAAAAGTGAGTTTCCGCGTCATCCCCTTGTAAAAGTGAGTTTCCACGTCATCCCATTATAAAAGTGAGTTTCTGCGTCATCCCCTTATGAAAGTAGGGTTCCGCGTCATCCCCTTGTAAAAGTGAGTTTCCGCGTCATTCCCTTATATTATAAGTGAGTTTCCGCGTCATCCCCTTATAAAAGTGAGTTTCCACGTCCCCTTACAAAAGTGAGTTTCCACGTCATCCCCTTATAAAAGTGATTTTCCACGTCATCCCCTTATAAAAGTGAGTTTCCACGTCATTCCTATAAAAGTCAGTTTCAACGTCATCCCCTTATAAAAGTGAGTTTCCACGTCATCCCCTTATAAAAGTGGGGTTCCACGTCATCCCCTTATAAAAGTCAGTTTCCACGTCATCCCCTTATAAAAGTGAGTTTCCGCGTCATCCCCTTGTAAAAGTGAGTTTCCACGTCATCCCCTTATAAAAGTGTGTTTCCGTGTCATCCCATTATAGAAGTGAGTTTCTGCGTCATCCCCTTATAAACGTGAGTTTCCACGTCATCCCATTATAAAAGTGAGTTTCCACGTCATCCCCTTATAAAAGTGGGGTTCCGCGTCATCCCCTTGTAAAAGTGAGTTTCCGCGTCATCCCCTTATATTATAAGTGAGTTTCTGCGTCATCCCCTTATAAACGTGAGTTTCCACGTCATCCCATTATAAAAGTGAGTTTCCACGTCATCCCCTTATAAAAGTGGGGTTCCGCGTCATCCCCTTGTAAAAGTGAGTTTCCGCGTCATCCCCTTATATTATAAGTGAGTTTCCGCGTCATCCCCTTATAAAAGTGAGTTTCCACGTCCCCTTATAAAAGTGAGTTTCCACGTCCCCTTATAAAAGTGAGTTTCCACATCATCCCCTTATAAAAGTCAGTTTCCACGTCATCCCTTATAAAAGTGAGTTTCCACGTCATCCCCTTATAAAAGTGATTTCCCACGTCATCCCCTTATAAAAGTGAGTATAAAAGTGAGTTTCCACGTCATCCCCTTATAAAAGTGGGGTTCGGCGTCATCCCCTTATAAAAGTGAGTTTCTGCGTCATCCCCTTATAAAAGTGAGTTTATTATTATTAAAGTGTATTTCTTATTTATGCGGCTTTCTTTCTCTCTTTCTTTCTTTCTTTCTTTCTTTTCTTTCTTTCTTTCTTTCTTTCTTTCTTTCTTTCTCTCTCCCTCTCTCTCTTTCTCTCCACTCGATATACCTCTGAATTGTTGGCGTATACACCATCTTGGCAACGACGACCTTGCCATGCAGGTTTTCCCGTCGGTATTCGTTGGTTGTTGTGTCACTTGTACAATAGAACGCCGAGCGCCGCGATCTCTCCATCCTGTTGTTTTTGGAGATGTCAACTGCTCGTCCTTATAGCGTGCAAAGTCACTCCGATTATTTCCAAATGATACTATCCGATTAGGTTATTTCGTATACAAAATACAGCAAAATGTATGTTTGGTCGTCACTGTATCCAAGTTATCCTACACATATATTGTAGTGCATCACAATTTCACACATCTATTGTAGTGCATCACAACTTCACAGATATATTGTAGTGCATCACAACTTCACAGATCTATTGTAGAATAGCACATTTTATTATATCACAAGTTTACAGATATATTGGAGACTATCACATCTTAACATGTCACAGATCTATTGTAGAATATCATAACTTAACATATCAAAGATATATTGTAGAATATCACAATTGGTATATTGTAATAATTCACACATGTATCTATTGAAGTAAATCACACATGTCTATTGTAGTAAATCGAACATGTGTCTATTGTTGTCTATTGTAGTAAATCACACATTTACAAATCTATTTTAGAACATGACAACTGTTATGTATTGTAGTATACAATATTTAACTACTTGAATCACTTAATAATAATCAATCAAACATTTCTCCTCGATTTTTATCACAATGTCCCGTCCCGTTGTTCCAGTTTTTATTTGTTTCCTTAACAAATCAACTATCTAACCGTTAAGGGATAGATACACCCTTACTAACCAACCATAAGTGATTATAAGTTATAGCTCACTGTTTAGCAACACCGAATTGAGACACTTTGTGTATTTACATAATTTACAGCTCGCTTTTAATATTACAGTCGTAACTTCATTAGCATATCTTATTGAATGTAAAAGCCCCATAATTCGTAAACACTGATGGTATGGGTGTAGCCCGTTCTATTCACATTAATCATATAATGCACATTGCATCAATATTGACAGTTATAAGCCATCGAGTCTATTCACGTACTCGCAAATCTCGCTTCACAAGCGAAATAAAATGAATAAGTCATTCAAAAAAGAAAGGAGTTGTTATTGATTGATATACGGTGTATTTATGCACCAATATAAACCTGCTTTTAAGCCTACAAAACAAAATGTCTATAATTTAACTTCTATTTACAGCATGAAACAGACGTCATTTCACTATTAATAAATACAAAAAAAGTCAACAGCCTTGGTCCTGGGCCGTTTATTATATCACCTGTCACTAAGAGAGGAAACGCATTAGTTATATCAGATGGTTCTTTTCATTCTATAAATCTATACCATTTTACTTGCAGTTTTATAGAAAAAAAAGGAATCCTTTATAATGAGAGTCGATATAGGGAATAGTTTTATTGGGTTGTTTTAAAGAGATAAGAACCTGCCGGTTATCAGGAAGGATAATCATTAATGTTTAAATCTACGTTTGAGGGGAAGAGGGGCCCCGGTTGAATTGGCAGTACCCACCCAGATTTAGAGGAGTCGTTGGATCCGCGCGTTGCTGTAAACGATGGAGAATAAACAGGGGTCAGAACTTTAGTTTACGAATTATGTGACGCAACAAGAAGTTCCGATTCCATGCTAAATATATTGTCTCATTATTTAGTCAGATTTATTAAGACCGACTTGTAAAGCTAGGAACCAAAAGTCGTAGTAAGCAATTCCAGGATCGACCCTTATGCACTGCTGCACGTTTTAAAATTCGACTCAGACTTGGTCAAATAAACGCTTTAAATCACTGAGACCTGGTCAATAAACGCTTTGAGCATCAGAATTACTGAGACATGGTCAATAAACGCTTTGAGCATCAGAATTACTGAGACATGGTCAATAAACGCTTTGGGCACCTGAATCACTGAGACATGGTCAATAAACACTTTGAGCACCTGATTCACTGAGACTGGGTCAAAAAACGCTTTGGACACCTGAATCACTGATACTTGGTCAATAAACGCTTTGGGCACCTGAATCACTGAGACATGACCAATACGCGCTTTGAGCATCAGAATCACTGATACTTAGTCAGTAAACGATTTGGGCATCTGAATCAATGAGACTTGGCCAATAAACGATCTGGGCACCTGAATCACTGAGACTTGGTCTATAAACGCTTTTGGCACCTGAATCACTGAGACTTGGCCAATAAACGCTTTGAGCATCAGAATCACTGAGACAATCATGAAAACTCAGCCAATCCCGTCATTCTTCGGGATCCCGCCTCGTGTGTATATCGAGCTTCGGTATGTTGATCCAAGCAAAATTTTCAAAATACAAGTTTGTAGCGACTACTTCTTGAAAACTATGAGTGATATTGATATGGGACTTTTTCTAAAATGATCAGCATGACATGATGTTGGTCCTTGTCAAAAATCGTTTTGATTCGATGTTAAACATGGCCGTGAAACACACGAGGCGGGATCCCGAAGATTGACGGGATTGGCCGAGCGTTCACATTTGTGACATTTGCATTCTACATAGAGTTATATAATGAAAACTTGTAGCGACTACTCCTCTGAAACTACTTGACGGATTTTCATGAAACTTCACAGGAATGTTGCTCTTGATGACTACTTCCTGAAATCAAAATCAATCAGTAAAGCTTCCAGGTCATTGACCTCTTGTTTTTATTCAGGTTCGAGAATTTTGTAATTAACTTTGTCTTATTACAGTTTCCGACTAATCAAATAATTCATTTGAGACCCATTTTGGTGACAACCTCTTTATGCCCATGTAATACAATTCATGAAAAGGAGATCTATTGGAAACAAAGAATTCAAACAATAGAGAAAAGTAGCAGAACGGGTTTTATTGATACTGTTCGTGAGCTGTAATATTAGGTGTAACACCACTCACGGATCTGTAATATCAGGTGTAACACCACTCACGGATCTGTAATATCAGGTGTAACACCTCTCACGGAGCTGTAATATAAGATGTGACACCTCTCACGGAGCTGTAATATTAGGTGTAACACCATTCACGGAGCTGTAATATTAGGTTAACACCACTCACGGAGCTGTAATATAAGATGTGACACCTCTCATGGAGCTGTAATTTTAAGTGTAACATATCTCACGGAGCTGCAATATTAGTAGTAACACCACTCACGGAGCTGTAATATTAGGTGTAACACCACTCACGGAGCTGTAATATTAGGTTAACAACACTCACGGAGCTGTAATTTTAGGTGTAACACCACTCACGGAGCTGTAATATTAGGTGTAACACCACCGACGGAGCTGTAATATTAGGCGGAACTCCTCTCACGGATCTGTAATAGTAGGTGTAACACCTCTCACGGAGCTGTAATATTAGGTGTAACACCACTCACGGAGCTGTAATATCAGGTTAACACCACTCAGGGAGCTGTAATATTAGGTGTAACACCACTCACGGAGCTGTAGTATTAGGTGTAACACCTCTCACGGAGCTGTAATATTAGGTGTAACACCACTCACGGAGCTGTAGTATTAGGTGTAACACCTCTCACGGAGCTGTAATATTAGGTGTAACACCACCCACGGAGCTGTAATATTAGGCGTAACTCCTCTCACGGATCTGTAATAGTAGGTGTAACACCTCTCACGGAGCTGTAATATTAGGTGTAACACCACTCACGGAGCTGAACGGAGCTGCAATATTAGGTGTAAAACCACTCACGGAGCTGTAATATTAGGTGTAACACCTCTCATGTCCCCCGGCACTTGTTTTCTACGTGTATTACTATGACGGACACTGATATAAAACATGTCCCGATATATTTTCGAAATATCATTATGCTATATCATGTTTTCAAACCAAAATCAGTATTGTAGTTCGCACGATGGGCAGTATTATTCCTCATCTCGACGCGAGTTTTATAAGCATTTTACTGTCACAGCGTCAAAAACAAATGCACCTATTTGTAAACATGATTCTGCAAATTGAGGTGTCTTTGTGAGATATATACGTTTGTTCGTCTGCGAAGATGTTTGTGTTGGTTTCACCAATATGGAGTGGCAGATATATCATTTATAAATAACAATAACAGTACGTGGTCAATGACATATCCTTGCTGAACTCCGCTTAGAACAGTTTCTTTGGAAGCTACTTCTTTGTCAGACATTGCGCATTGTGGTCAGATTGAAGAGGGAAGAAGTGTATGTTATATATCGATAGCGTTTTGACCCGACAGAGTGTGGACCCTCTGATGACGTCTACCAAAATCCTGGAAGTGATTGTAACGTTTACTTATTGTTTTCAATCTTCTTGTGTCGTGCTCTTAACGGTTTATTCTAGTGTTGCGCTGATTTTTGCCAAGTCATTGAGTATTTGCTGTGTGGGTTTCAATGTTTTTGTGCTTTATACATTATCAGCTTTGAGTTTCACTTATAGTGCCTATTAATGTTGCCTAGTTTGCTAGAGGTTGCAGCCTGACGGCAATTTCTTTTATTAACACTATCCCGTTTAATTGGTACGACAAAAGGGTAAGAGTGAGGTTAGGCATTTGACACTCTAAGATTAGATAACTCAGTTGTGGTTTTGACCTAATATTAGATATAAAAGTCGAACAGGAAATGTAACATTCAAGTACCAGTCAACCAAAAACACGCATCGAAACAAACAACAACAGGAAATGTAACATTCAAGTACCAGTCAACCAAAAACACGCATCGACACAAACAACAATTACAAAGATAAATAAGTCGCAAGGCACGTGACATCAAAAAGATAAAAGTGTTGACTAAAGGGCTAACGCCTTATAACGACCAGTAGCAAAAAGTTCGCTTGAGGTTTAACTCAGGTTCTAGGGTGCACCTAACTTTATTCTTACCCTATTGTTCATAATTCCAATAAATAGCATTAAAAATCTTTTGATATGGTTGACCAAGATTTTTAATTAAAAATCATTGAATTTAAGAATGTAGCACACATTCATTCCTATGTAAAAGCGATGAGCCGTGTTACTGCATGACTCAGTATCATATTATAAAACTATTCCATATGGATTATCACATGGGTGCCCTTTTTGTCCTCTATTATTTAGTATGTATATACATATATATTAATGATTTTCTCTTACTATGTTGAAAAAAATAACTTCAACAGATCTATATACGGATGGTAAACCCTCTATTATATTCAAGCAAATACATCATTATTGAACTTCTTTAGAGTTAAATACAAATCGGTTGAGAAATACAAATGTCATGCGCAAAAGTTGATTTTGATGGGGCATATTCAATGTAAAATTCTGCTGCATGATTTTTTTTTATCCAACAATGGTTTTAAATTGTTGGATATTCTTCAGTTAAGACACCCTGAAAGTTTTATAGCAAAACATTAAGGCTAACTAATAATAATAAATAAGTTTTTCGAAATTTCTTAATTTTTTACTGTCCCACCAACAACTAAATTAAATGGGGAAAAATCATTTGGGATGTAAAAATATTTATTTCTCAATCGATATTCAAAACTAAGGTATTTACCACTAACAATACCAGTTCTAATGATATATAACTGATGTAAGTATTGCTCAAGCTACTGCAGCAAACTTTGGATGAAACAATCGCCCCGAACAATAGACACATGTTCTATTGTCAGCAACACAAGAAGCCTTGTGTGTTTAATAACGCACTTTATGACTTACATGCACAACGCTGATCTCCAGATGAGTTCACGAGACAAGATACTTGATTTTCACATACCAATGAGCACTTCAGATGAGCTCAGGTCTTGAATTCACCAACCATTCTTGAGAATATTCTTAAGACATAAGCCCAAGTATGTACTTGTCAATCACAAATATTTCTATAAGTTTCAAGTATAAATGTGTATAACAAGCTACTACATGTATATATAAAAATGATAAAACTAATAAATATCTACTTCATACGCGTGTGCTAAGACTAGTTTGAAAAATGGTTGGACAAATCCAAGACAGGAGGCAAATTGCTTGAAGTTCACATACTGACAAACAAACACGTAAGTGTAGATTCACAACAAGAAAACAAAAGGGAACATCAAAGTACCGACAACGGGGGATAGAACTACATAACAAGAAGACAAGGGGGGACCTCAATGTATCGACAACGAGGGACAGAACTACACAACAAGAAGACAAGGGGGAACATCAATGTACCGACAAGGGGGACAGAACTACACAACAAGGGGGAACATTAATGTACCGACAACGGGAGACAGAGCTACACAACAAGAAGACAAGGGGGAACATCAACTTACCGACAACGGCGGACATAACTACACAACTGAAAGACAAGGGGGAACATCAATGTACCGACAAAGGGTCAAAGCTATACAACAAGAAGGCAAGGGGAAATATCAACGTACCGACAACGGGGGACAGAACTACACAACAAGAAGACAAGGGAAACATCAACGTACAGGCAACGTGGGACAGAGCTACACAATAAGAAGACAAGGGGAACATCAACGTACCGACAACGGCGGACAGAGCTACACAAGAAGAAGACAACGGGGGACATTAACGTACCGACAACGGTGGACAGAACTACACAACTAGAAGACAACGGGGGAACATCAATGTACCGACAACGGCGGACAGAGCTACACAACAAGAAGACAAGGGGGAACATCAATGTACCGACAACGGGGGACAGAGCTACACAAGAAGAAGACAAGGGGGGACATCAACGTACTGACAACGGCGGACAGAACTACACAAGAAGAAGACAAGGGGTCATATCAACGTACCGACAACGGGGGACAGAGCTACACAACAAGAAGACAAGGGAAAACATCAATGTACCGACAACGGGGGACAGAGCTACACAACAAGAAGACAAGGGAAAACATCAATGTACCGACAACGGGGGACAGAGCTACACAACAAGAAGACAAGGGAAAACATCAATGTACCGACAACGGGGGACAGAGCTACACAACAAGAAGACAAGGGAAAACATCAATGTACCGACAACGGGGGACTGAGTTACACAACAAGAAGACAAGGGGGAACATCAACGTACAGGCAACGTGAAACAGAGCTACACAACAAGAAGACCTGGGAAACATCAACGTATCGACAACGTGGGACAGAGATACACAATAAGAAGACAAGGGGGAACATCAACGTACCGACAACGGGGGACTGAGCAACACAACAAGAAGACATGGAAAACATCGACGTATCGACAACGTGGGACAGAGATACACAATAAGAAGACAAAGGGGAACATCAACGTACCGACAACGGGGGACTGAGCAACACAACAAGAAGACATGGGAAACATCGACGTATCGACAACGTGGGACAGAGATACACAATAGGAAGACAAGGGGGAACATCAACGTACCAACAACGGGGGACAGAGATACACAATAAGAAGACAAGGGGGAACATCAACGTACCGACAACGGGGGACTGAGTTACACAACAAGAATACAAGGAGGAACATCAACGTACCGACAACGGAAGACTGAGTTACACAACATGAGACAAGGGGGAACATCAAAGTACCGACAACGGGGGACTGAGTTACACAACAAGAAGACAATGGGGAACATCAAAGTACCGACAACGGGGGACTGAGTTACACAACAAGAAGACAAGGGGGAACATCAACGTACCGACAATGGGGGACAGGGCTACACAACAAGAAGACAAGGGGGAACATCAACGTACCGACAACGGCGGACAGAGCTACACAACAAGAAGACAAGGGGGAACATCAAAGTACCGACAACGGAGGACTGAGTTACACAACAAGAAGACAAGGGGGAACATCAACGTACCGACAACGGCGGACAGAGCTACACAACAAGAAGACAAGGGGGAACATCAAAGTACCGATAACGGGGGACTGAGCTACACAACAAGAAGACAAGGCGGAACATCAAAGTACCGACAACGGGGGACAGAACTACACAACAAGAAGACAAGGGGGAACATCAAAGTACCGACAACGGGGGACAGAGCTACACAACAAGAAGACAAGGGGGAATACCAAAGTACCGACAACGGGGGACAGAGCTACACAACAAGAAGACAAGGGGGAACATCAACGTACCAACAACGGGGGACAGAGATACACAATAAGAAGACAAGGGGGAACATCAACGTACCGACAACGGGGGACTGAGTTACACAACAAGAAGACAAGGGGGAACATCAACGTACCGACAACGGGGGACTGAGTTACACAACAAGAAGACAAGGGGGAACATCAAAGTACCGACAACGGGGGACTGAGTTACACAACAAGAAGACAATGGGGAACATCAAAGTACCGACAACGGGGGACAGAGCTACACAACAAGAAGAAGACAATGGGGAACATCAACGTACCGACAACGGGGGACAGAGTTACACAACAAGAAGACAAGGGGGAATATCAAAGTACCGACAACGGGGGACAGAGCTACACAACAAGAAGACAAGGGTGAATACCAAAGTACCGACAACGGGGGACAGAGCTACACAACAAGAAGACAATGGGGAACATCAACGTACCGACAACGGGGGACAGAGTTACACAAAAAGAAGACAAGGGGGAATATCAAAGTACCGACAACGGGGGACAGAGCTACACAACAAGAAGACAATGGGGAATATCAAAGTACCGACAACGAGGGACAGAGTTACACAACAAGAAGACAAGGGGGAATATCAAAGTACCGACAACGGTGGACAGAGCTACACAAGAAAAAGAAATAGGGGAACATCAACCTACCGACAACGGGGGACAGAGCTACAAAACAAAAAGAAATAGGGGAACATCAACGTACCGACAACGAGGGACAGAGCTACACAACAAGAAGACAAGGGGGAACATCAAAGTACCGACAACGGCGGACAAAGCTACACACCAAGAAGACAAGGGGGAACATCAACGTACCGACAACGGGGGACAGAGCTACACAACAAGAAGACAAGGGGGAACACCAAAGTACCGACAACGGCGGACAGAGTTACACAACAAGAAGACAATGGGGAACATCAACGTTCCGACAACGGGAGATAGAGCTACACAACAAGAAGAAATAGGGAACATCAACGTACCGACAACGGGGAACATAGCTACACAACAAGAAGACAAGGGGGAACATCAACGTTCCGACAACGGGGAACATAGCTACACAACAAGAAGACAAGAGGGAACATCAACGTACCGACAACGGGGAACAGAGCTACACAACAAGAAGACAACGGGGAACATCAACGTACCGACAACGGGAGAAAGAGCTACACAACAAGAAGAAATAGGGGAACATCAACGTACCGACAACGGAGAACATAGCTACACAACAAGAAGACAAGAGGGAACATCAACGTAACGACAACGGGGAACAGAGCTACACAACAATAAGACAACGGGGAACATCAACGTAACGACAACAGGGAACAGAGCTACACAACAAGAAGACAACGGGGAACATCAACGTACCGACAACGGGAGAAGGAGCTACACAACAAGAAGAAATAGGGGAACATCAACGTACCGACAACGGTGGACAGAGCTACACAACAAGAAGACAAGGCGGGACATCAAGGTACCGACAACGGGAGACAAAACAACAAAATACGAAAACAAGGAAAACCTCAATGTACCGACAACGGGGGACAAGGCTACACAACAAGAAGACAAGGGGGAACATCAATGTACCAACAACGGGAGACAGAGCTACACAACAAGAATATATGGCGGGACATCAACGTACCGACAACAGGAGACAAAACTACAAAACAAGAAAACACGGATAACCTTAATGTACCGACAACGGCGGACAAGGCTACACAACAAGAAGACAAGGGGGGACATAAACGTACCGCCAACGGGGAACAGAGCTTAACAACAAGAAGACAAGGGAAACATCAACGTACCGCCAACGGGGAACAGAGCTACATAACAAGAAGACAAGGGGGAACATCAACGTACCGACAACGGCGGACAGAGCTACACAACAAAATACAAGGTGGAACAACAACGTACCGACAACGGGGGACAGAGCTACACAACAAGAAGACAGGGGGAACATCAACGTACCGACAACGGGGAACATAGCTACACAACAAGAAGACAAGAGGGAACATCAACTTTACGACAATGGGGAACAGAGCTACACAACAAGAAGACAACGGGGAACATCAACGTACCGACAACGGGGAACAGAGCTACACAACAAGAAGACAACGGGGAACAACAACGTACCGACAACGGGAGAAAGAGCTACACAACAAGAAGAAATAGGGGAACATCAACGTACCGACAACGGTGGACAGAGCTACACAACAAGAAGACAAGGCGAGACATCAAGGTACCGACAACGGGAGACAAAAAACAAAACAAGGAAAACCGCAATGTACCGCCAACGGGGAACAGAGCTACACAACATGAATACAAGGTAGAACAACAACGTACCGCCAACGGGAAACAGAGCTAAACAAGAAGACAATGGGGAATATCAAAGTACCGACAACGGGGGACAGAGTTACACAACAAGAAGACAAGGGGGAATATCAAAGTACCGACAACGGTGGACAGAGCTACACAAGAAAAAGAAATAGGGGAACATCAACCTACCGACAACGGGGGACAGAGCTACAAAACAAAAAGAAATAGGGGAACATCAACGTACCGACAACGAGGGACAGAGCTACACAACAAGAAGACAAGGGGGAACATCAAAGTACCGACGACGGCGGACAAAGCTACACACCAAGAAGACAAGGGGGAACATCAACGTACCGACAACGGGGGACAGAGCTACGCAACAAGAAGACAAGGGGGAACACCAAAGTACCGACAACGGCGGACAGAGTTACACAACAAGAAGACAATGGGGAACATCAACGTTCCGACAACGGGAGATAGAGCTACACAACAAGAAGAAATAGGGAACATCAACGTACCGACAACGGGGAACATAGCTACACAACAAGAAGACAAGGGGGAACATCAACGTTCCGACAACGGGGAACATAGCTACACAACAAGAAGACAAGAGGGAACATCAACGTACCGACAACGGGGAACAGAGCTACACAACAAGCAGACAACGGGGAACATCAACGTACCGACAACGGGAGAAAGAGCTACACAACAAGAAGAAATAGGGGAACATCAACGTACCGACAACGGAGAACATAGCTACACAACAAGAAGACAAGAGGGAACATCAACGTAACGACAACGGGGAACAGAGCTACACAACAATAAGACAACGGGGAACATCAACGTAACGACAACAGGGAACAGAGCTACACAACAAGAAGACAACGGGGAACATCAACGTACCGACAACGGGAGAAGGAGCTACACAACAAGAAGAAATAGGGGAACATCAACGTACCGACAACGGTGGACAGAGCTACACAACAAGAAGACAAGGCGGGACATCAAGGTACCGACAACGGGAGACAAAACAACAAAATACGAAAACAAGGAAAACCTCAATGTACCGACAACGGGGGACAAGGCTACACAACAAGAAGACAAGGGGGAACATCAATGTACCAACAACGGGAGACAGAGCTACACAACAAGAATATATGGCGGGACATCAACGTACCGATAACAGGAGACAAAACTACAAAACAAGAAAACACGGATAACCTTAATGTACCGACAACGGCGGACAAGGCTACACAACAAGAAGACAAGGGGGGACATAAACGTACCGCCAACGGGGAACAGAGCTTAACAACAAGAAGACAAGGGAAACATCAACGTACCGCCAACGGGGAACAGAGCTACATAACAAGAAGACAAGGGGGAACATCAACGTACCGACAACGGCGGACAGAGCTACACAACAAAATACAAGGTGGAACAACAACGTACCGACAACGGGGGACAGAGCTACACAACAAGAAGACAGGGGGAACATCAACGTACCGACAACGGGGAACATAGCTACACAACAAGAAGACAAGAGGGAACATCAACTTTACGACAATGGGGAACAGAGCTACACAACAAGAAGACAACGGGGAACATCAACGTACCGACAACGGGGAACAGAGCTACACAACAAGAAGACAACGGGGAACAACAACGTACCGACAACGGGAGAAAGAGCTACACAACAAGAAGAAATAGGGGAACATCAACGTACCGACAACGGTGGACAGAGCTACACAACAAGAAGACAAGGCGAGACATCAAGGTACCGACAACGGGAGACAAAAAACAAAACAAGGAAAACCGCAATGTACCGCCAACGGGGAACAGAGCTACACAACATGAATACAAGGTAGAACAACAACGTACCGCCAACGGGAAACAGAGCTAAACAACAAGAAGACAAGGCAAACATCAACGTATCGCCAGCGGCGAACAGAGCTACACAACAAGAATACAAAGTGGAACAACAACGTACCGCCAACGGGAAACAGAGCTAGACAACAAAAAGACAAAAGATAAAATGAACATACCATTTTTGAATATTTTTCTCCTCGTATACCAGAGTCTGTACGTTTTTGTTGTAGAATGTCTTAATTAAACGACGGATTCTTCGTGGCAGTGCAGCTAACTTTGGAATTTCTCCAAAATTGCATACGAGTACCTGAATATTGCTCAATGGAATATTTCGAACTTTGTGTATATAACGTTCGCCCGCCATCAGTATTAAATAGACAATCGATTTTCCCGATTTGCCAAGTCATCAAAGCCGAATCCATCAAACGCATGCAATAAATTATAATGTATTGTCATTATCTATAATTGTAATCATAGTTCGATTAAAAGTTTGTTATTGCCTTTTGTTTTGATATACATGTCTGTGTAATGTCCTCATCGTCGTCGTTTAGGTAACAGCCGACGTCACGTAACGATAACGTTATTTAACGTCATAAGATCAACACAATTATTAACGACGTCCTTAAAATTATTTATTTGTTTGTTTGTATGGTGTTTTTCATGTTCAATACATGTAAGGTCGATTTTTTGTGGTGGAGGCAGACCACCCACTTTTCCTGGGTAGAACTAAGAACAACTCCCGCCATCCGTAAGAATCGACACTTCCTTGCAAGTGGGATTCGAACCGGCAGCGGTGAGAGGCGAAGGTTTACAACGCAACGCAACTTAAAATTAAGAGATAACCATGATGAGTTTCAATCTAGGACGGTATGTGACTGGTTTCACGGTCTGAGCCTCTTTTTAGTGTTTACCCAACATTTTCAACCTATCAATTGACTCCGATTTTCAGATACTTGCACCAGTTATTCATGAAATGTTTACTACCATCGCTATTCATGATTTTAGAGGTATCGAGACTATTGATAAACTTATGGTAAACATTAAGTCGAATAGAGTCGCTACGCTCCCTCCCTTTCGATTTCTTAATTTTAAAGATTTCTCTTCATAACCACTATCCTACGTATGTCACGCTCTTACTCGTGAAGAGAGATGGTAGTACAATGTTCATGAGTAATTGGTGCAAGCATGTGAAAATCTGAGGCAATTGATTGGTTAAAAAAGTTGGGTAAATAATAATTATGTTTAACATTGCAAACAACACTTCCTACCATCATGCCTGACTTTTACCCGCAATGGAAGGTGCAAAGAATCGGTTGCGTAACTTCCGCCATTTTGTTTTTGGTGTATTGAAGGTATGAGGCACTTCTGGGGAAATCGACAAATAACTTGATCAATCAAAACCCGAGAATAGTCTTTTCAGTGTTACAACCGAGAATAGTCTTTACAGTGTGACAACCGAGAAAAGTCTTTACAGTGTGACAAAACCCGACAATAGTCTTTACAGTGTAACAATTGAATTGAATGTTGTTTAACGGCTCAGCAACACAGTATAGGTTATTTAGAGCCGCCCCAGAGAGAGGGGAAGGAATCCGGGAACCTGCCCTACTCCTATTATCGAATAGATTCCTATAGTTCTTTAACGTGCTGGGAGGATAGATCGATACACGGGACCGCCCGGTTTACGTCCCCATCCGATGAACGAGTACAGTGTAACAAACCGAGAATAGTCAGTGTAACAAACCGAGAATAGTCTTTACAGTGTGACAAACCGAGAATAGTCTTTACAGTGTAACAAACCGAGAATAGTCTTTACAGTGTGACAACCGAGAATAGTCTTTACAGTGTGACAAAACCCGAGAATAGTCTTTACAGTGTAACAAACTGAGAATAGTCTTTACAGTGTGACAAACAGAGAATAGTCTTTACAGTGTGACAAACCGAGAATAGTCTTTACAGTGTGAGAAAACCCGAGAATAGTCTTTACAGTGTAACAACCCGAGAATAGTATTAACAGTGTGACAAAACCCGAGAATAGTCTTTACAGTGTGACAAACCGAGAATAGTCTTTACAGTGTAACAACCGAGAATAGTCTTTACAGAGTGACAAACCGAGAATAGTCTTTACAGTGTGACAAACCGAGAATAGTCTTTACAGTGTGACAAAATCCGAGAATAGTCTTTACAGTGTGACAAACCGAGAATAGTCTTTACAGTGTAACAACCGAGAATAGTATTTACAGTGTGACAAAACCCGAGAATAGTCTTTACAGTGTGACAAACCGAGAATAGTCTTTACAGTGTAACAACCGAGAATAGTCTTTACAGTGTAACAACCGAGAATAATATTTACAGTGTGAAAAACCGAGAATAGTCTTTACAGTGTGACAAAACCCGAGAATAGTCTTGACAGTGTAACAACCCGAGAATAGTCTTTACAGTGTAACAAAACGAAAATAGTATTTACAGTGTGACAAACCGAGAATAGTCTTTAAAGTGTGACAAAACCCGAAAATAGTCTTTACAGTGTGACAAACCGAGAATAGTCTTTACAGTGTAACAACCGAGAATAGTCTTTACAGTGTAACAACCGAGAATAGTATTTACAGTGTGACAAACCGAGAATAGTCTTTACAGTGTGACAAACCGAGAATAGTCTTTACAATGTAACAACCGAGAATAGTATTTACAGTGTGACAAACCGAGAATAGTCTTTACAGTGTGACAAACCGAGAATAGTCTTTACAGTTTAACAACCCGAGAATAGTCTTTACAGTGTGACAAACCGAGAATAGTCTTTACAGTGTAACAACCGAGACTAGTCTTTACAGTGACACAAACCGAGAATAGTATTTACAGTGTGACAAACCGAGAATAGTCTTTACAGTGTAACAAAACCCGAGAATAGTCTTTACAGTGGGACAAACCGAGAATAGTCTTTACAGTGTAACAACCGAGAATAGTATTTACAGTGTGACAAACCGAGAATAGTTTTTACAGTCTAACAAAACCCGAGAATAGTCTTAACAGTGTGACACAACCCGAGAATAGTATTTACAGTGTGACAAACCGAGAATAGTCTTTACAGTGTGACAAACCGAGAATAGTCTTTACAGTGTGACAAAACCCGAGAATAGTCTTTACAGTGTGACAAAACCCGAGAATAGTCTTTACAGTGTAACAATCCGAGAATAGTCTTTACAGTGTGACAAATCGAGAATAGTCTTTACAGTGTGACAAAACCCGAGAATAGTCTTTACAGTGTAACAACCCGAGAATAGTATTTACAGTGTAACAAACCCGAGAATAGTCTTTACAGAGTGACAAACCGAGAATAGTCTTTACAGTGTAACAACCGAGAATAGTCTTTACAGTGTGACAAAACCCGAGAATAACCTTTACAGTGTAACAACCCGAGAATAGTATTTACAGTGTGACAAAACCCGAAAATAGTCTTTACAGTGTGACAAAACCCGAGAATAGTCTTTACAATGTAACAACCCGAGAATAGTATTTACAGTGTGACAAAACCCGAGAATAGTCTTTACAGTGTGACAAACCGAGAATAGTCTTTACAGTGTAACAACCGAGAATAGTGTAACAACCGAGAATAGTATTTACAGTGTGACAAACCGAGAATAGTCTTTACAGTGTGACAAAACCCGAGAATAGTCTTTACAGTGTGACAAACAGAGAATAGTCTTTACAGTGCGACAAACCGAGAATAGTCTTTACAGTGTAACAACCGAGAATAGTATTTACAGTGTGACAAACCGAGAACAGTCTTTACAGTGTGACAAAACCCGAGAATAGTCTTTACAGTGTAACAACCGAGAATAGTATTTACAGTGTGACAAACCGAGAATAGTCTTTACAGTGTGACAAAACCCGAGAATAGTCTTTACAGTGTGACAAAACCCGAGAATAGTCTTTATTGTGTAACAATCCGAGAATAGTCTTTACAGTGTGACAAACCGAGAATAGTCTTTACAGTGTAACAACCCGAGAATAGTATTTACAGTGTAACAACCCGAGAATAGTATTTACAGTGTAACAAACCCGAGAATAGTCTTTACAGAGTGACAAACCGAGAATAGTCTTTACATTGTAACAACCGAGAATAGTCTTTACAGTGTGACAAAACCCGAGAATAACCTTTACAGTGTAACAACCCGAGAATAGTATTTACAGTGTGACAAAACCCGAGAATAGTCTTTACAGTGTGACAAACCGAGAATAGTCTTTACAGTGTGACAAAACCCGAGAATAGTATTTACAGTGTAACAACCCGAGAATAGTATTTACAGTGTGACAAAACCCGAGAATAGTCTTTACAGTGTGACAAACCGAGAATAGTCTTTACAGTGTAACAACCGAGAATAGTATTTACAGTGTGACAAACCGAGAATAGTCTTTACAGTGTGACAAAACCCGAGAATAGTCTTTACAGTGTGAAAAACAGAGAATAGTCTTTACAGTGCTACAAACCGAGAATAGTCTTTACAGTGTAACAACCGAAAATAGTATTTACAGTGTTACAAACCGAGAACAGTCTTAACAGTGTGACAAAACCCGAGAATAGTCTTTACAGTGTAACAACCCGAGAATAGTATTTACAGTGTGACAAAACCCAAACCGAGAATAGTCTTTACAGTGTGACAAAACCCGAGAATAGTCTTTACAGTGTAACAACCCGAGAATAGTATTTACAGTGTGACAAAACCCGAGAATAGTCTTTACAGTGTGACAAACCGAGAATAGTCTTTACAGTGTAACAACCGAGAATAGTCTTTACAGTGTGATAAAACCCGAGAATAGTCTTTACAGTGTAACAACCCGAGACTAGTATTTACAGTGTGACAAAACCCGAGAATAGTCTTTACAGTGTGACCAACCGAGAATAGTCTTTACAGTGTAACAACCGAGAATAGTATTTACAGTGTGACAAACCGAGAATAGTCTTTACAGTGTGACAAAACCCGAGAATAGTCTTTACAGTGTGACAAACAGAGAATAGTCTTTACAGTGTGACAAACCGAGAATAGTCTTTACAGTGTGACAAAACCCGAGAATAGTCTTTACAGTGTAACAACCCGAGAATAGTATTTACAGTGTGACAAAACCCGAGAATAGTCTTTACAGTGTGGCAAACCGAGAATAGTCTTTACAGTGTAACAACCGAGAATAGTATTTACAGTGTGACAAACCGAGAATAGTCTTTACAGTGTAACAACCGAGAATAGTATTTACAGTGTGACAAAACCCGAGAATAGTCTTTACAGTGTAACAACCCGAGAATAGTATTTACAGTGTGACAAAACCCGAGAATAGTCTTTACAGTGTGACAAACCGAGAATAGTCTTTACAGTGTAACAACCGAGAATAGTCTTTACAGTGTAACAACCGAGAATAGTATTTACAGTGTGACAAACCGAGAATAGTATTTACAGTGTAACAACCGAGAATATTCTTTACAGTGTAACAACCGAGAATAGTCTTTACAGTGTGACAAACTGAGAATAGTCTTTACAGTGTGACAAACCGAGAATAATCTTTACAGTGTAACAACCCGAGAATAGTATTTACAGTGTGACAAAACCCGAGAATAGTCTTTACCGTGTGACAAACCGAGAATAGTCTTTACAGTGTAACAACCAAGAATAGTCTTTACAGTGACACAAACCGAGAATAGTATTTACAGTGTGACAAACCGAGAATAGTCTTTACAGTGTAACAACAGAGAATAATCTTTACATTGTGACAAACCGAGAATAGTCTTTACAGTGTAACAAAACCCGAGAATAGTCTTGACAGTGTGACACAACCCGAGAATAGTATTTACCGTGTGACAAACCGAGAATAGTCTTTACAGTGTGACAAACCGAGAATAGTCTTTACAGTGTTGTGACAAACCGAGAATAGTCTTTACAGTGTGACAAACCGAGAATAGTCTTTACAGTGTGACAAACCGAGAATAGTATTTACAGTGTAACAAAATCCGAGAATAGTCTGAACAGTGTGACACAACCCGAGAATAGTATTTACAGTGTAACAAAACCCGAGAATAGTCTTTACAGTGTGACATAACCCGAGAATAGTCTTTACAGTGTGACAAACCGAGAATAGTATTTACAGTGTGACAAACCGAGAATAGTCTTTACAGTGTAACAACCGAGAATAGTCTTTACAGTGTGATAAAACCCGAGAATAGTCTTTACAGTGTAACAACCCGAGAATAGTATTTACAGTGTGACAAAACCCGAGAATAGTCTTTACAGTGTGACCAACCGAGAATAGTCTTTACAGTGTAACAACCGAGAATAGTATTTACAGTGTGACAAACCGAGAATAGTCTTTACAGTGTGATAAAACCCGAGAATAGTCTTTACAGTGTGACAAACAGAGAATAGTCTTTACAGTGTGACAAACCGAGAATAGTCTTTACAGTGTGACAAAACCCGAGAATAGTCTTTACAGTGTAACAACCCGAGAATAGTATTTACAGTGTGACAAAACCCGAGAATAGTCTTTACAGTGTGGCAAACCGAGAATAGTCTTTACAGTGTAACAACCGAGAATAGTATTTACAGTGTGACAAACCGAGTATAGTCTTTACAGTGTAACAACCGAGAATAGTATTTACAGTGTGACAAACCGAGAATAGTCTTTACAGTGTGACAAACCGAGAATAATCTTTACAGTGTAACAAAACCCGAGAATAGTCTTAACAGTGTGACACAACCCGAGAATAGTCTTTACAGTGTAACAAAACCCGAGAATAGTCTTTACAGTGTGACATAATCCGGGAATAGTATTTACAGTGTAACAAACCCGAGAATAGTCTTTACAGTGTGACAAACCGAGAATAGTCTTTACAGTGTAACAAAACCCGAGAATAGTCTTAACAGTGTGACACAACCCGAGAATAGTATTTACAGTGTAACAAAACCCGAGAATAGTCTTTACAGTGTGACAAACCGAGAATAGTCTTTACAGTGTGACAAAACCCGAGAATAGTCTGTACAGTGTGACAACCGAGAATAGTCTTTACAGTGTAACAAAACCCGAGAATAGTCTTTACAGTGTAACAAAACCCGAGAATAGTCTTTACAGTGTAACAACCGAGAATAGTCTTTACAGTGTAACAAAACCCGAGAATAGTCTTTACAGTGTAACAAAAGGTATTAAACTTAACAGGCAAACCTAAAATAAAGTTTCCTTTTAAAAGGAACGGCTTGCTTGTTAAATGTTACTACATGTATAAGGTTGGTGGGTGGACACGAGTATAAGGTTGGTGGGTGGACACGAGTATAAGGTTGGTAGGTGGACACGAGTAAAAAATGTTGCAATACCAATTAAGCCAGACGCCCTACATGCTAACATGGTACTTATAACAGGTGAGTAGAGGCGTGGGGGAGGCGTGGGGGAGGCGTGGGGAGGGGACGGGTATGCTATGACCATGATACATCTTAAACAAATTTGGTTGGTGTAGATCGAATGAAAAATATTGAAGTAGCAGTGTTAATAATGTAAAGTTTTGCATTTTTTTAACTAGTTTAAGGGCCATAACTGTTGTTTTAGTCCACTATGGTTAGTTTTCTATTTTGTCCACACTTTTTGCTTTGGCCCAGATAACTTCATAAAATAAAATGACTAAACAAGTGAGCCATTGGTTCATGAGAAGAAGTCGTTCAAGGATTGTCCTATTTTAGTAACGTCGGCCATATGTATTGTTAGGTATGGAACATTTATTCAGATCTATGAAAGGGTTATGAGACGATTCTTGGGATCAAGTTTCAAAACAATTGGGTTCATGATAAGCCGTTTAAAGATTGTTTTATTTTTAGTAACGGCGGCCATAATTGCTGATGGAACTGGACAATTTTTATGAATCTGAAAAATGGTTATGCGACAATGCTTTTTGTGAAGTTTTAAAAAAAAGAGGCCATTAGTTTCTGAAAAGTTGTATTAATCTAAGAGAGGACCACGATGCTTCCTGTCACGTGTCGTCAAATTCTATCCAATGGTTTATGAGGAAGTTATTTAATGATTTTTCTATTTTCATTTTCGGCGGCCATATTTGTTGACGAATCGGGACGATTTCTATATATCTGTCAGGGAGAGGACCACACAAGGATGGTTCTTGTGATGTTTCGTCAAACTTTACCCAGAGTTCATGAGTAGAAGTTGTTTAACGCTGTTTCTATTTTGAGTTACGGCGGCCATATTTTTGACGAATCGAGAGGGTTTGTATTAATCTGAGAGAGGACCATGCAAGGATGTTTCCTTTGAAGTTTCGTCAAATTCTACCCAACGGTTTATAAGAAGAAGTCATTTAAATAATTTTCTATTTTTAATAACGGCGGCCATATTTACAAACGGATCAGGACGATTTATATCAATCTGAGAGAGAGCCACACCAAGATACTTCCTGTGAAGTTTCGTCAAATTATACCCAACAGTTCATGAGAAGTTGTTTAAATATTTTTCATTTTTTTAGTAACGGCGGCCATATTTGTTGAGCGGGACGAATTGTATAAATCTGAGAGAGAACCATGCAAGGATGTTTTCTGTGAAGTTTCGTCAAATTATACCCAACAGTCTCAGAGGACATGTTGTTTGAACCAAAAGTGGACCAGTCCATGGAGGAAATGTGTTGCGTTACCATGACGTTTTGATACGATGATGTCCTTTTATGACACCACAATCACGATGTTTTGGCGCTAAAGTTTGTCTGACATCGTTGCGGATCGTAATGTCACGTGATAACAAGGATATTAAACTCCTCCCAATTCCATATAAGATTCGTAATGAAATATTTTAAATTTTAACTCGCAAAAGGCTCGTTAAAATTAACTTTAAAACTCGTGTCATAAATATTACATTAATGGGAACACGTTTAAGATTATATATATATATTTGATATTTGATATAGAGTGTATGTGTTGTTTTGTCCGGAATATAGCGAATGCATCATTTGGAACCAGAAAAAATGTTTTGCATTAATTACCAGACTTCTCCCCATAGTCACGTGACAAACATTGTCTTATTCAGCCTTCATACCGGTCTCTCCGTGGTAACAGGAAATTGGATTTATCTGTCGTGATTGAATCTTTTTGATATTTTGCACACTACGTCACAACAGAGTCAAGAGTTTGTTTGAACTCAGTTGTGTCACTCCTGTATTAGATTACGACATTCGATGTCTTCATTTGACATTGTTGCTTCTTTGAATGTAAATAGTTCAACAAAACGACAAACGTATAATAAAGGAAGCATGTGTAATATACTGGAGGTCAATGAAAAAGCACCAGATTATAGGGATGTTCAATTGTATTGTTAAGGTTATTTATAATAATAATATATTTTGAAATTGCAGGATAACACCATGCCACATTCGGCTATAGTTACAAGTAATGTTATCTTGCTGAAATATCGTGGTTAGCTTGCTGAAATAACGTGTGGTAGCTATAATTTCTTAGGAACGGAATTGATTTAGCTCAGTATATTATTCATTCAGTTTGTTTTTTCGTGACTATAGATATAAAAATCGAACAGGAACAACAGCATTCAAGGACGACTGTCAACCACAAACACACACAGAAACAAAGAACAAATTTAAAGATGAATAAAAGGTCAAATAAGACATCACAAACACAAAAGGGTTGACAATAGGGCTACCGCCTTGGAAGGGTCAGTGGCAAAAAAGGCCGCTTGGGGTTAAACCAGGTTCTAGGGTGCACCAAATCTCACACTTACCCTACTGTCAACCCTATAAAACGTGACAGTGTAAATATAGAAATCCACGCCATGAACTATTTGCTAACCAACAAGGCAGCATTAATGGGCAATATAAGTAAAACACAAAGATGCTCGTGTATATATAAATACAAAAAACAATAGCCTAAAAAGCCACAAAGAAGGTACTCAATGACTTGGCAGAAGCCAGAGCAACAAGAGATAAAAACCATTGAGGGCACGACAAGACAAGACTGCTGACAAACATCAAACGTCACCGTCCTTTTGGGCTTTAGGCAGACGTCATCATAGGGTCCACAACCTATCCGGTCATCGTACAATCAAAGAGGAATACATATTGGATTTGAAGAAGAAAACAACACATAACAATATATCTTTCTCGTTCTTGTTTACCTTGGTTGGCATACAATCACCTACCACCTTTCTCGTTCTTGTTTACCTTGGTTGGCATACAATCACCTACTACCTTTCTCGTTCTTGTTTACCTTGGTTGGCATACAATCACCTACCACCTTTCTCGTTCTTGTTTACCTTGGTTGGCATACAATCACCTACCACCTTTCTCGTTCTTGTTTACCTTGGTTGGCATACAATCACCTACCACCTTGCTATAGTAAGTTCCCTGAAAACCTCCATATCATGGCTACCAGTTTGATCGGAAGTCATGGTTCATATACAAAACCAAACAGTATCATTAAAACAACCGGTAGTTGTATTAGTTCTCTCATTCCGATAAAGTACAGGGAAAGGATAAAACACCTACTTGTAGCACTCGGAAAAAACATATCTTAAATACGTACCATTTGAAATAAATCGAACGAAACGTTCTTAAACTCCTGCAATTTAATTTCTAAAAATAATTTCACAACATAATTTCATTTTCAAAGTTTTGATCTCTGTCGGACGAACTCTCATTAGAGTAATTGTGCAGAGCGGATTTCGATAATTTTCGACCTTTTCCGAATGATCGCTTCCGTTCAAAATGGCGGATAATTCCTCGATAGCATTGCATGGAAGCTATCGTGTAATTGTAAAAAGGAAACGATTTGTTTAATAATAGAGTTTCAACCGGCGCAAATCTGGTATAAATGGTTTTATTAGATAGTGTTGAGAGCGATGAATCAATTTAAGGCGGTAAATCATATCTTAGGGTCGACTTATGGAAAACTGATTGGCCAATTTGACTTCCATCATATGCTAATTGACGGGTTCTTCAAACAGTCAGGCAAAAACAGAGTATGACAGAATATTTCTGTCAATTATCGGTTTATTTCATCTCATATCGACCCACATATCTGCTTCGATGCTCCTTGCATATGATGTTTACTGGACGAGAAATGACTGATATCATGAGGCGGCACTCATCATGGTGTGTAATGCACCTATCAGTGTTTCCCCCATCCGGAGTGGGAAGGGGTGGAGGGGCCGGGAGCTGTGGACAAACACATGGAAATTAGCAAATACAAATTGATAGTCTAATTTTCGCTCCTGGGGGCAAGATTTATGTCTAATTCCCGAGGGTATGGGTTAATATCAAAATCAAATATCCCCATATTGGTAAGGGATTCTGTCTAATTCCTTACCCTGGGGATTTCATTTCTGTCTAATCCTCGGGGTATGCCCGCTGCCACCCCTTCCCCGCCGCCCACCACAAGAGTCTGGTTCATTGATCGTATAAGTTCGACCCCAAACGGACAGACATTTGTCACAATGTTTGAAATACATTAAAGTAGATTCCACTTTAAAGACGTTTGGAAAAACCGATGTCTCCACATACGATCATTCCAACCATGCACTTAAATAGCCCACACTCATACCGTGCACCAACAGTCGGACAACACTGTGCCGTAATACACACTCATACAGTGCACCGACAGTCGGACAACACTGTGCCGTAATACACACTCATACCGTGCACCAACAGTCGGACAACACTGTGACGTAATACACACTCATACCGTGCACCAACAGTCGGACAACACTGTGCCATAATACACACTCATACCGTGCACCAACAGTCGGCAACACTGTGCCGTAATACACACTCATACCGTGCACCAACAGTCGGACAACACTGTGCCGTAATACACACTCATACCGTGCACCAACAGTCGGCAACACTGTGCCATAATACACACTCATACCGTGCACAAACAGACGGACAACACTGTGCCGTAATACACACTCATACCGTGCACCAACAGTCGGACAACACTGTGCCATAATACACACTCATACCGTGCACCAACAGTCGGACAACACTGTGCCATAATACACACTCATACCGTGCACCAACAGTCGGACAACACTGTGACGTAATACACACTCATACCGTGCACCAACAGTCGGACAACACTGTGCATTAATACACACTCATACCGTGCACCAACAGTCGGCAACACTGTGCAGTAATACACACTCATACCGTGCACCAACAGTCGGACAACACTGTGCCATAATACCGTGTTCCGAACGGTCGGACGAAACTACGTAATGCATAATTATACCATGTCCCAAACGGTCGGACGACATGTCCGGAATACACACTCATACCGTGTCCCGAACTGTCGGACAATACTGTTCTGAATACACTCTCATACCGTGTCTGGAGAGAACTGTAACTAATGTTGTAAAAACTTGTAGTTCAATCCATTTGCATATGTTTCTATGAATATTGTGATGTTGAATTGATGTGTTGTAACATATCTGCAATAAAATATTATTAAACTAAACCGTGTCTCGAACGGTCGGACGACACTATGCCGTAATACACACTCATACCGTGTCCCGAACGGTCGGACAACACTTTGATGTAATACACTCATACCATGTCCCAAATGGTCGGACGACACTGTGCCGTAATACACACTCATACCGTGTCCCAAACGGTAGAACAACACTGTGCCGTAATACACTCATACCGTGTCCAAAACGGTAAGACGACACAGTGCCGTCATACACTCATACTGTGTCCAAAACGGTAGGACGACACTATGCCGTATTTACAATCTTAAAGTGTCACAAACGGTCGGACGAAACTGTGCCGTAATACACATCCATATCGTGTCCCGAAAGGTCGGACGACACTATGCCGTAATACACACACATACCGTGTCGCAAACTGTCGAACGACACTGTGCCGTAATACAGACTCATACCGCCGTGTCACAAACGGTCGGACGGCACTATGCCATAATACAAACACATACTGTGTCCCAAACTGTCGGACGACACTGTGCCGTAATACATACTCATATCGTCTCCCAAACGGTCGGACGACACTATGCCGTAATACATACTCATACCGTGTCCCAAACGGTCGGGCGACACTATGCCGTAATACACACTCATACCGTGTCCCCATCGGTCGGACGACACTGTGCCGTAATACACTCTCATACCGTCTCCCAAACGGTTGACGACACTGTGCCATAATACACACCCATACCGTCTCCCAAACGGTTGGACGACACTATGCCATAAAACACACCCATACCGTCTCCCAAACGGTCGGGCGACACTATGCCGTAATACACACTCATACCGTGTCCCCATCGGTCGGGCGACACTGTGCCGTAATACACTCTCATACCGTGTCCCAAACGGTCGGACGACACTGTGCCGTAAGACACACTCATACTGTATCCCAAACGGTCGGACGACACTGTGCCGTAATACACACTTATAACGCGTCTCTCACGGTCGGACGACACTATGCCGTAATACACACTCATACCGTGTCTCTCACGGTCGGACGACACTGTGCCGTAATACACACTCAAACCGTGTCTCTCACGGTCGGACGACACTATGCCGTAATACTACACGGGGTATTACGGACGACACTATGCCGTAATACTATACGGTGCCGTTATACTACACGGGGTATTACGGACGACACTATGCCGTAATACTACACGGTATTACGGACGACACTATGCCGTAATACTACAGGGGTATTACGGACGACACTATGCCGTAATACTACACGGTGCCGTTATACTACACGGGGTATTACGGACGACACTATGCCGTAATACTACACGGGTATTACGGACGACACTATGCCGTAATACTACACGGGGTATTACGGACGACACTATGCCGTAATACACACTCATACCGTGTCTCTCACGGTCGGACGACACTATGCCGTAATACTACACGGGGTATTACGAACGTATCAATATGAAAAGCAGTCGGTAATCTGAAGCTATATGTGGGTAAATAAATACTAGGTTTAAGGGTGGCAAGGTTAACAGTATTGCACGTGGCTGTTCCCATTATCGACTCTGACTCAGACCCTGAAAGGTGTATGACAGCAAGAGACAGCAAGAGACAACATAAAGACGGTAATGTTTATGTTACCACAAAGACGTGAGCATAGCCAACAGTTTCAAAATGCAAGACATTAGAAGGTAATGCAGTACAGATGTCAGAGGGCAATGCAAGACAGATATTAGTCTATTTCCTTCTGAAATCTGATATTTGATTTGCATTCCCTTCTGAAATCTGACATTGATTTGCATTTCCTTCTGAAATCTTAATATCATATGTGCACCCCTTCTAAAATCTGATATATGATTTGAATTCCCTTCTGCAATCTGATATTTGATTTGAATTCCCTTCTGAAATCTGACATTTGATTTGCATTCCCTTCTGAAATCTGATATTTGATTTGTATTCCCTTCTGAAATCTTAATATCGTATTGCATTCCCTTCTAAAATCTAATATCTGTCTTCAATAACCTTCTGAAATATCAAAACATGCGCCGATAAAAGAAACTATCACTATCACTGAAACTGATAAATACCCCCGCAAACAATTATTTAGCAAGATCATGGCAATAATGTGCATGGCAATGAGTGAGCACCACCAAAATTGTGTCACGCACATCTACACTTCATGTTTATTACAAAGTGTCAATACAATATAATCAAAACTGTACCACAAGACTGCATATGCTGAATATATAGCAATTTTGAATAAGTGCAGATTAAGGGCAATAACTCTGCATGGCATTGACTGAGCTACACCAAAATTATGTCACGCAAATATACACTTCATTTGATGAAATATACAAAGTTTCAAATTAATATCTTGAAAACACTGCATATGCTGAATATAGCAATTTTGAATAAGTGCAAGGGCAATAATTCTGCATGGAATTGACCGCGCCAAACTAACATTGTGTCACGCATATGTACACTTCATGTACAATATGTATATGAAGTTTCAAATCAATATCTGAAACTACAACTGTAGAAGTAGTTCGCTCCACAAGATTCGACCGACCGACCGATCGACCAACAGACCGCCCGCCGCAGTGACTCCTATATACCCCCTCTCAAACTTCGTTTGCGGGTACAAATGTGTAGCAACCGGGATGTTTTTCTGATAAAGTGAAACATGCTATTCAACATCGGGGCAATTGCTGCAAGGAGCATAATTTTGAACAATATAAAATTACTTCGTAACAGAGCATTATCGATAGCAAAGAAAAAGAAATAATAATTTTATAACAAGCCTATCAAAGAAGATATAAATCCTAGTCAACTGTGGATCTCTATAAATATGTCATTGGTCAAAGTGCAGGCTTAATATATTTAAACATATGGTAGAATAAGACGAAAACATTAAAATTAAAAAAATATTTTTATATGCAAGCTGGTTTAAAGTCAAAATAAATCCAGACGCTAATTTCAGGGCTTGATAAACACTTCAAGATTGCCACGTATACCTTTAATATAACTCTTTTGAGGCGTATGGAATTTTTAACATGAAATTGATATTTATATTCATGTGAATTCATTCAAATCACGTAAAATGTCTTATATCTTGAAAACCATGAAACGTGTCCTCGACTTTACGGTCGAGTATGTTCTTTAGTCTGTATTTTTTAAAGTCCAGTTAGATTTCTTTTCTATACTATGAAATATTCTAAATGGGAATTGATATCAGTGTTCTCAATATGAATTCAAAGCTTGTTTTTTTCCTTCGTCTTTTTTTTATTCTCGAAAGATGAAAATATATTTATTAAATTCTCTTTGACATATGATGTAAAGACCATGTCAGGTTATTGTGTACACAGTGTGTACATAGTGTGTACATATTGACTACACAGTGTGTACATGGTGTGTACATATTGACTACACAGTGTGTACATGGTGTGTACATATTGACTACACAGTGTGTACATAGTGTGTACATATTGACTACACAGTGTGTACATAGTGTGTACATATTGACTACACAGTGTGTACATGGTGTGTACATATTGACTTTGATTCGGAGCTGTATAGAAGTATGCTAAACAAATAAGGTAAATAGTCAAAACAAACCACAGGTGAGGAAATACTATATTCTGCAAATTGTCCAAATACAGAGCTTATTATGATATGTGTTTGCACAATCACCGAAAGGCGGTAGGTGTATTGTAGACACAGGGAGTAACGGAAAATAATTTAGCGGGAAGGGAGGAGTGTACAACACAATATGTTCGTTCGGAATATTTATTAAATAGTCCAACCAAACAGCGCCATACTATATACAGACTGGGACCCAGGACCCAGGATATCCAAAACAGTGACTATATACAGACTGGGACCCAGGCTGACTATCAGCATACGGTGGCATACGGTGGCATACGGTGGCATAGACGTGACATGTGAGAAAAATGTGAGAAAAATAATTTATCTCGTGGCCACCAGTTATTAAGTCGTGGCCACGACTTATTATGTCGTGTTCACGACTTATTTATCTCGTGGCCACGACTTATTATCTCGTGGCCACGACTTATTTATCTCGTGGCCACGACTTATTATCTCGTGGCCACGACTTATTTTCTCGTGGTCATGACTTATTTATCTCGTGGCCACGACATAATTAGCCAATCAGAAGTGCAGAAAAATTCGCTAGAAATCGCGACTTTTAACCCATATTGGGGTTTGGGCTCCCTCTCTCCCTACCGGCGCCACCCCCACCCCCACCACACCCATCCGGCCACGCCAATTTCTTTTTTTTTATACATATTGCTGATTTGTTTTGGTCCATTCATAGACAAAGCTATGTTGCCGCACCCGCCCCCCCCCCCACCACCCCCACCCCACACACCCCACTCCAATACTTTTCGTCACAAGGATCATCGGTGGGTCCAGTGAACTGCCAACGTCACATTGACGAACAAATTTAATCCAACTCCCATGGTACACTATGCCATATTAGTATAAGACTATTTTGCAAGATAGAATTTGCCATATCAAAGCAATTGTTCATTCCGCTTAAATTTTGATAAGCAATGTATTACCTTTTATTCAATCATTGAATACCCTGAACATATTTCTTTATGTTCATGTACGCGCTCAAAATTTATTTATAATGTCTTATTAACACATGTACTTAATATTAAAATGCAATTAAATGCGCTTAAACTATATTCATCATTTTGTTTATGCACTTTCCAATAATAAATGCACTGTAATTATATTGTACTACTGTTCAAACTGTTCATATATAGGTCTCACACCACAATTAATTTTCCCATAGTGTTACTGTACAGCCTTTTCCAACATCTGAGCTTCAAAGCAGGGCAGCAGACATTGTTGTTGGTTTAATATCTTCAGTATAGCCAAGACCAGTAATTTAAAACAATAAAATATATAAGTTAGCCAGGTTGGTTTTTTTTCTCGCTCATGTTTTGTGAACCCTATGGAAAATACAAAATTCATACACTATCTAGCTGAATATGTGGTGCTTCGGTCAAACAATTCTGAAATTTGAGTGAAACCTCATATCAACATGGGATTTCCTGTATCATCTGTCTTTTACACTGCAGATGTATGCTAAAGCAAAGAAAAGCCTATTTCTCAAATGAAAAATTGCCTAAAATTGAGAAAAAATAGAATTATTTTCTGTTTTCCTTTTGTCTCTAGGTCCGTGAACTTTCAGGGGAGATAATAGATGTGTGAGACCTGAACACTCATGCTATATATAAATTTTAACACAATTTTAATTCGCGACAGTTGAAAACGGACGCGATGTTCATCATGTTGAAAAGGCGCGTGCTACGACGGTTAACGTATATCCATCATGTGGTGCATCATAGGAGAAACATCTTTTGGATTCCATCTCGGGCTCAGGAATTATTTCACAGCATTCTAGCCCTTTATCCGGATTCAAGCTTCTGTGCAACATCTACAGCTTCCTGTGATCAGTGGATGAACTACACTATCCTGGTCATAAATACTTTTCGTCACATGGATCATCGGTGCGTCCAGTGAACTGCCAACGTCACATTGACGAACAAATTTAATCCAACTCCCATGGTACACTATGCCATATTATTATAAGCCGCCTTGTATAAGCATATTTTATAAACCTAATCAACAATACCAAATTCTTCCACGCAAGACAGTAATCTGTCAAAAGTCAATTTTTTTTTAATTATTATTATATTAATTTTTTAAAGTGTTTTTTTGTATATAAGCAATAACTCTCTGTTTGTTATCTTGCACTTGAGAGAGGCCGGCACGAACTATTTTATCACAGGCATCGGTATCCAGTACATATGGGATCCCTGGTAACAGGTAGGCCAGAATGGGGGAGGTTGTCAGTGTAGTCTTTAATTGGTCAAAGGCCAGTTGACACGCATCGGTCCACACAAACTTGACATCTTTGTCGCAAAGCTTATGGAGTGATTTTGCAATCTTAGCAACACTTTTGACAGAGCGTCGGTAATAGGAGCAAAGACCAAGGAAACTTTTTCGGGATCGGTGGCAACACCGTGCTCAAAAACAACATGTCCCAAGAACTTGACTTCCACTTGGAAGAAGGCACATTTCGATGGCTTCAGTTTCGAATTGGCTTCAGGCAACCTGTCGAAGAGTCGTGTAAGCCGTTGCAGACCTTCATCGACAGATTTACTTGGAGAAATTATGTCATCCATATAGGAGTAACTCGATCCACTGAAGTCCTCGCAACACATCTTCCTTTAGGCGCAAAACTGGTCTTTTGACGGTCCTCGGGTACCATTCCGACCTGCCAGAATCCAAAAGTAAGGTCCATAGGGCTATTCCACTACGAACCGGAAAGTGCGTCGAGGCATTCATCTACCCTGGGAATCGGATAGACATCTTTGACAGTTAAAGTCATTCAGAACGCTGTAGTCTACACAGAATCTGATGTAACCATCTTTGTAACCATGACAACAGTTGAGCTCCAGGCACTATTTGATGGCTCTATGACACCTTTACCAAGCATTTCAAGAACATGTTGTTGTTCTACATCACTTTGCCGATGGACAGTCTACGTGGTGGTTGTCGAACTGGTATTGCAGTACCAGTACGTATTCTGTACCAGTACGTATTCTGTGCTGCACTCTGTTGGAATGGCCCAGGCCTAATATTCATCAAACTTTTGAGCACAAGAATCGGACTTGACTCAAAATCTGTCTTTTTTTAAATTCCAAATAAAAACAATTTTACAAGCAAATTACTATATTTACTTATAGAAACGAGTAATTATAAACGTAATTTAACAGAAAATGTCTAAAAATCACAATTCTTACCCATTCTTTTGTGTTGATAGGGTTTACAAAAAAAATGAGATTTTGAGTCTGAGTCTGATTCTTGTGCTCAAACATTTGATGAATTTAGGCCCAGGTCACCCTAGGATTGTGCACATACACTTGTGTATTTTGTCAACAGCTAAGCTAGTTGCTTACTCTCGGGCTTAGATAAGTGAACTGAACTTCTTTTCCAGAGGTCATGAAGATGTTCTGGTAGTTCTCTCTGACAACTTTGGGTTAAAACTTCATTTGTTACAGCAACACGATGTGATGATGTTTCCATATCCTGATAAGACTCGCATGTACCACGTGATTGTTCCGCATACAATGTTACAGGTTTATCTGAACAATCGACAACATTTACTAATTTTTCTGACTGCGACGAATTCATGATACCAGGAACCATCGAGCAGTTATCGTCCGAAAAGACTTTTGGCTCAGTATAACAATTTTGGGACAAATATTCTACTCTGGGTATTTCTACAGGGAGCCATGATGCACAGTTTGAAAGTATGGATGTTGTGTTCCATACAAGTACCCTACATGACGTGTCGGATTCATTTCCAACCCAGCAATTTATTTTGTTAAAGCTAGTTATAATTTGTCCATGTTTATAACTGATGTGTTCAGCATATTGTAATAGAAATAAATACTGATAAAAGTGATCGTTTGGAAGCAACAAACACAATTAAGAGAATAAAGCAGCAGACTCTGTTTTATTGAAAGTGTTGCCCAATGATACCCTCTTGCTTCACATCAAACACCATATAACACTTTGTTCAAATGCATGCCCTCCTAACATAATGTTAATTGTCATGCTTCCATAAGTCTTTATTATGCATTATGAACTAGAGACTGAACTGGGATAAGGGTATGTTTAATGTCACTCTGAATATTATTGTACATAGTGTATAACAAGATAGATGTGGTGGACCCATTGTCTACTAAGAATTCTACAGGGAGATTAAAAAGTTTTCCTTTGGTTTAAAACCCAGTGTCCCAACCAGAGTCTGTGTCACCTATATAACCGGTTGTTACTGAATCTTTTGATACTAGTGGAATAGGCCGGTCTACGTTAACAGTAGTGTTTGTCGATTCATGGCCTACTGAGTCGACATGTTCTCGTTTCCCGAAAACTGTTGCGTGTTAGGTTTGTGGTTCACAGCTTGGCGATTAACATTGTGATTGTTAATAGCTTGGCGGTCATTGAGGCGAGGTTGGAACTTATTATCCCATTGGCAATTTGGATGGGCTTGGTTCTGTGGGCAATTCCTGTAATTTGGATGGGCTTGGTTCTGTGGGCAATTCCTGTAATTTGGATGGGCTTGGTTCTGTGGGCAATTCCTGTAAAAATGGTCAGGGGCGTTACAAAGCAGTACCTGGATTTGTTGCGGTCATTAATTTGACCACGGGGTTGGAAATAATCTTGGCGGGAAAATGACAAGCTTTCTAACTTCTCCAGGCGGGTGTCGAGCTTTTTCAGCATGTATGGTATGTTCGTATCGACTTCAATAGCACGGAGGTTGTTTCTCCTCCGGTCTGTTCCTGACTCTCCAAGGATGGATTCATACCAGTCAATAACCTCAACTACATTGTGGATGGTCCTGCAGTCATGTTTAACGCAGTGGCATTTCATGTCTAAGAGAATCAACTTGTAAAGTTGGTCCATGGCAATGGTTTCCCTTGCTGCAGTATGGATATGCCTTCTTGGCTAGCTGGCTAAGATCATCCCCTAAGGCAATTATGCTTTCGCCAGACTGCCGTTGTCTGTTTTCTAGTTGGGAATGCCACTTGCTTGAGTGCCTACTTTCCCCCAAACCTTTGTCTCATTTTGGAAACTAACGTGTGGTAATCACGTTGCTCTTCGCTTTCAGGGCTCATATGGTAGGTACACGCAGTTCCTCGGATACTGGCAGCCAAGAATAAAACTTTACTGCGGCTACTACAATTTGATAATTCGCGCAGTCTAGAACAATAAAATTATAGTACGAGAAAGAAATGAAAATTGTGCTCGATACATTTTACAAGAGTATCATCTGAAGATATGGGATTATATAAACATATTATTTACTGGTCATTTGGGATCATCAATCCCATTATGTGTTGCCTCAAAGAAGAATACCGTTTAAGCCGGTGCTAGGAGACGTGAGAGGTGTTGCATATTATAATTACCCCTCATGAATAGACTCAATAAAACCGAGTCTGCTACTTTTCTCTCTTGTTTGTGTTTGTAGCTTCCAAGGGATCACCTTTCCAGTATTTATTCAAAATGGGTTTGGTATTCTTTCCAGTTGATACTGCCAGAATAAGCCTCTGGTTGCATACGTGGAAACTGACTATGTGGGGCTCTAATCAGATTTGGTTCTTGGAGTTGATGGACTTTATCTACCGGTATATGGTCTCTTTGATAGCTCCTATCATTTGGCTCCATTGGAGGTTGTAGACTGCTCTAGTTATGGCCTTGATGTTGCCTATGACTATTTGGACTTTGGTATCTGGTATTATTCATGGGGCCTCGGTGCATGTTTACATGGTCTCTGTAATTAACATGACTTTGAGCTTGGTGATCTATAGTTATAACGACTACGGCTTGGGTTAGGGGATGACCTTCGCTGTAAATGGGGAACTGGGCTATTCATTTGGCTGTGTGGGGGGAACCTGGTCTACTGACAAGTAGTGTTGATCAACAACATTGGCTTGGTTTTTTATCTCTATCCTGTAAATAGCGAACTGGGCTTCTCCTTTGGCTATGTCGGAAACCCTGGTCTCTCGACATGTCTTGTTGATCAACAACATTGGCCAGACTTTGATCTCCATCGCCAGAACAGATGGTCATGTTGTGCTCGCCAATCACTCTAAATTGCACCGCTTATAGACATGTTTGAAAATATATCTACTGTACTGATTGTAAAGAGATGATTAAGTGTTAAAACTCCTCCTTGGTGAACTCCTTGTAGTGTCTAGGAGTGGGTTCTAGATGCTATGTAGAAATAACATCGCACTCTTCTGACACCAAAACTGTAACAACCCTCACAGGTTTTACATAACAAAGAGAAAGCCGATATATGTTGTTTAACACTTCTTTTAATAACATAAAAAAATAATGTGATATTTCTAGAATAAATAACCGAAAAGACCGTTCGATAATAAAGTGCGAGCCTCTCATATACAATGGCAGGTACCGGTCTACCAGAAGTGCTCGGATGTGATACCCCGGTCCACATATTTTTGTCGATTCGGTGACAAAATATTCGTTTTCCTGTAGTTTATAATCCGATTTGATTAAAATATTTCTGTGCAAAGTACCCGGCCTTGTCTCTAGTTTTGAGCGATGGTCCATTCTAGTCCAAAACGGTAGTGGTTAAAGAGAAGAATCGATTCATCTGGTGATTTTGAAGCTGATACCCTGAGCAATTTATTAACATTTTCAGCATTTTATTGCAAAATCTCTTTTGCTTAGGAAAAATAATGATTATCGAGACTGTCACAACGGCCTTGTGATATTTTCTGAAAACAGTTTATATCATAGATATGTTGAGGGGTGTGAGTAAATGATACGGATTACCCCAAGACAGCAAGAAGTGGAATGATACCCTGCGCAATTCGATATATCTGCGCAATTAGACACGACGAGAGTTTCAGACCAGGCACAATATAATAGCATTGGAAATTCATTATCAATAATTATGAAGTAACTGAATTGCAATTTATTTTTCTGACTTTGGAAATGGGAAAGAAAAAAAGTCAAACCTATCACTTCATAAAAAAAGAGACAAACGATTCTACAAGAAATATATGGTACCGTCAAATCCACTTACTGTCTAAAGACCAGTAACAAATTCGTTTAATAGAATCAACAGCACGCCGAAATACGTGAAAGTACAAAATAATGCACTTCTCCGGTCACCTCGACAGTTGAAATTCGCACCAACCAAGTCACCAAATGCGAAAAGATTTTGAAAGTTAACGTTCGATGAAGGTAATATATTAAACGTCTATATTATGATTTGAAACCAAAATCATAAATGCTTTCCTTATTTCTGGTACATGAGCGACAAAATAACAAGGACAATAATATTATTAGTAATTAAATAATTAAAAATTGTTTGATCACGCTTTCTGCAAACAAAATCCAAACCTATGTTGTTCTATGCTGTTGCTAGTTTAAACTTAAATTTATTTTACATCGATTGTATTAAAGCTCTATGAACTTATTTTAATCACTCTCGATGTCTTCCTGGGTAGAACCAGTACTAAGCAAATGCAGATAAAGTGTCTTGCTCTGGGACACAACATATATGGTAATGGCGGGGATCGAACCCACGACTTTTCGATCATGGGTCCAACGCTCTACCACTAGACCACAGCGCTCCATTGCTGTTGCTGAAATTGTCATTGCACATACGGTAGATTACTAAAACACATACCCATCTATTTCGTTGTTATTATCCAATTCTGTGCCTAACCCATATGTGGTAATGCCTGTCCCTTATATGGTAATCTCAACAAAATGATGCCTTAAAAGACGAACATTTACATGAGCAAATTCCATTTATTTCGATGACGGATGCTTTTTTAAATTCGTTTACAAGATAATGACATTTGCATCAAGATTTTCAATATTATTTCAGATCCTTCACATCACGGACATGATCTTACAGACGACTTCATTGCGATGGAATCCACTTCTCTAGATGCCGAAAATGAATCCGGTTTGTTTTGTTGTGTTAATAATTATATTGTCTTTGTTTTGTTTCAGGTTTGTGTTTGGTGAACTTTCGTCCCTCGTGTTTTCTGGTCGTCCCTCGTGTTTTCTGGTCGTACCCAAGATTGGGGTTTCTCTTTGGATGCAACTACTGTGGTTGTTCATTACAAGTATTGATACCTACTGCGGTGTTTCTAATTATATGTTTTTATGTTTTACAATAAAATATACGGGTATCGTTTCCTGTTTTCTCTGGCTGAGGACTTTATTATTAGGGAATTCCTTTTGATGGGGGTGTATTGCCTAATTGCCAAACTGACCGTTCCAAGTCGGTACCCCCGTCTTTACCACGTGTTTAGTTGTGTATTCTTCTTTTCCTTGTACGTTTGCTTTTCTCTTTGTGCTGCAAATAAAAGTTATATGTATATTGTGTGATTTTATTTCATTTTAGCTGTACTTGCCGAATGCCAGCAGAGCTAATTGGATGGCGAGTTGTCGGTCGTCGGTCGTCTGTTAACGTTTACTTCGTTAGCACGATAGGTCCTTCATTTTCCATCCGACCATTTAAAAAAAAATCAATTTGTTTTTTATTAATTTTGTTTTTGTTTAATTTTTGGTTGTTCCACGAAAGATTTTCTTTTTGATACTTGTTTCATTGTTTCAGTTCATTATTATTATCATACAAACTAAATCGATAAAAACTCAGACTTAAAAAAATGCTTCATTTGTATAAGAAAACTGTTTTAATTTTCTTTTTAAATATTTTTGTCACCTTTATGTTTAATTTGTTATATATTTTTGAAACTTGTTTGATTGTTTAGTTAAATACTATTATTATTTACTTTTTAAATTAAAATTGAGATTTTTATAAAAAAAAAAAAAAAAACTTTTTTTTACCCATGGGTTAAATTTCTGTTGTGGTGCTGTTGTGTTGTTTCTTTTCAATTTTTTAAAAGACTGAAGTACTGAAGGCAATTTTATGATGACAACTCTTGATATAAGAGCCATTTTAGGCAGTAGAGCATCCACATGCCCTTTTGAGCCTCTTGTTGTAATTTTGCCCCTCAACCAAGCTGAAAATTAAAATAAGCAGCACAATTGTAATTTTTAAATCGTTTTCTCTGAAACCACACAGTATATAGCTCTCATTATGTAGAATAAACATACAGACGTCCACCGAGCTTGTTCACATTGAGTTGTCAAAATGAGTAGTCACATGTTTTAGTTACAAAGACGCACATAGCTGAAACCACGTGTGTGTGTGTGTGTGTGTGTGTGCGTGTGCGTGTGCGTGTGCGTGTGTGTAGTTCTAAGGTTTATAGTCCGTCCACCAACAAAACTCAATAAGCCGTTAGGTATGTTAAAGAGATGGGTACAATAGTCTGGACTTAGCTCTCTCAGCTCTCTGAAACTGGTATTTTTATACCGTATAACATTAGATGGGACCAAATAAAAAATAAGCCTCAAGTACGGATATTTATCAACTACCTGTTATATTACCTACAGATGTAATCCTATATTTCTGTTTCAGCGACACATGCTTTTTATCTACATCCGGTATTTTCGTGTTTTTTTGTAAACACGAGAAGCATTCACGTTAGTTATCAAACAAGAAAATGAGTATTGTTCTTTTTATTTTTATATTATTATTATTTAATATTCAATGTAAAACTTAATATATTCATGCTAAAAGTATTTAAAGAATCCACATACGTCTAATTAGTTTTGACAGTTTTTGCCGGAAAGGGAAGTCACGTTATCTCCTTATATGGAAAGAAAACGGTTATCAAGTATCAATTTTGTTCGATCATACATGTATTTCAGTATGACATTTTTCTCTCAATAGATCTACCTATTTTATTTATTTGTGTTTGCAGTTACCGGGCATATATAGGGCATTGTGATCATTCGACAGCAGTATAAATTATAAAACAAATATTACAAAAAATGAAATCAAACTGGGTTTTTCCTTTGTGTAAAACATATAGATGTAGATAGACAAAAAGAAGAAACAAGATATAACACGACATAAATATACATCTATATAATTACATTTTTAACAATATTTTACTGGAGTGTCTATGATAATTTGCTTTCTGTAGTATCCGTTGGGCATCGCATTATCTTAATCACATCTTTACGCATGACAGTACTGGTTCTACCCAGGAAAATTGGGGTGGACTTCATCTCCCACAAAATAAAACCGACCGTCATTGATGGCCTAAACATGTGCTAAATATGACGTAAAACACCATTCAAATAAACAAACAATCGTTCACAAGTAGCCGGAATTGTTCGAGTTTTCACAAACGATCCGACGAGCTCACAAAGCCTAAGACCATCGGTAGTTGATATAGCCGGGATAATAGTTACACATATGTAGTATAAGACCACCGGTAGTTGATATAGCCAGGATAATAGTTACATATATGTAGTGTAAGACCACCGGTAGTTGATATAGCTGGGATAATAGTTACATATATGTAGTATAAGAACACCGGTAGTTGATATAACCAGGATAATAGTTACATATATGTAGTATAAGACCACCGGTAGTTGATATAACCAGGATAATAGTTACATATATGTAGTGTAAGACCACCGGTAGTTGATATAGCCGGGATAATAGTTACATATATGTAGTATAAGACCACCGGTAGTTGATATAGCCGGGATAATAGTTACATATATGTAGTGTAAGACCACCGGTAGTTGATATAGCTGGGATAATAGTTACATATATGTAGTATAAGACCACCGGTAGTTGATATAGCCAGGATAATAGTTACATATATGTAGTATAAGACCACCGGTAGTTGAAATAGCCGGGATAATAGTTACATATATGAAGTAAAAGACCACCGGTAGTTGATATAGCCGGGATAATAGTTACATACATGTAGTATAAGACCACCGGTAGTTGATATAGCCAGGATAATAGTTACATATATGTAGTATAAGACCACCGGTAGTTGAAATAGCCGGGATAATAGTTACATATATGTAGTATAAGACCACCGGTAGTTGAAATAGCCAGGATAATAGTTACATATATGTGGTATAAGACCACCGGTAGTTGATATAGCCGGGATAATAGTTACATATATGTAGTATAAGACCACCGGTAATTGATATAGCCAGGATAATAGTTACATATATGAAGTATAAGACCACCGGTAGTTGATATAGCCGGGATAATAGTTACATATATGTAGTATAAGACCACCGGTAATTGATATAGCCAGGATAATAGTTACATATATGAAGTATAAGACCACCGGTAGTTGATATAGCCGGGATAATAGTCACATATATGTAGTATAAAAACACCGGTAGTTGAAATAGCCGGGATAATAGTTACATATATGTAGTGTAAGAGCACTGGTAGTTGATATAGTGATATAGCCGGGATAATAGTTACATATATGTAGTATAAGACCACCGGTAGTTGATATAGCCGGGATAATAGTTACATATATGTAGTATAAGACCACCGGTAGTTGATACAGCCCGGATAATAGTTACATATATGTAGTATAAGATCACGAAACATAACAAAATAAGCCTGTATCTTCCGAGAAACGCCCTTATTATTCGAGAGAATCCATACTATGTTTGATTTATATCGAGGTTACAACAGCAAATAGCATAATATATTTTGCATTGTTCAAAAATGTCCTTTCAAAATCAAAGTTCGCACAGGATTTTTTTTTTTATTTCTCAGCTGATTTAAGTAAGGTATTTGTCATTTACCACTAAAAATGTCTGTTTGAATGATGTACATCTTATTTAGGTACTAGTTGAAAATTATCAACATATCAATAGCATGAACTGTTTTCAGTAAATATCACAAGGCCGTTGGGCTGACCGACCAATTTGACAGCCTCGCTAATCATTATTTTCCCTAAGCAAAAGAGATTTCGCGAAAAAATGCTGTACATGTTAACATGGTTAATAAATTTCTCAGGGTATCAGCTTTAAAATCATATGAATCGATTCTCCTCTTTCACCACTACCGTTTTGCAATGAATGAATGAATGAATGAATGGTGTTTTGTCGACACAAACATAGGTCATATTGTGCGCAAAAAATGATAAAAGATGAAGAAATGAAGTAAAAAATAAAAATGAATGTAAATCTATAAAGATAAAACTATTTACAAATAAGGGATGATATGGTAGTAATATAAACTATGTATAAGTGTAAATTAACAAATGCCCGTCAACAGGTGTATAAACAAGTAATATATATAAGAACATATTATAATGATTTATAAATTCTGATTATTATAATGATTTATGTAGTCTGATTTCTTTCAAGAAATCTAAAACAAGACTAAAATCTATAGTATCAAATAACTATTTCCGTTTTGGACTAAACTAGACCACCGCTCAAAACTAGCAACAAAGCCGGGTACTTTGCACAGAAACATTTTAATCAAATCGGAGTATAAACTACAGAAAAACGATATTTACTCAACGAATCGACACAAATATGTGAATCGGGGTATCACATCCGGGCACTTCTGCTAGAAAGGTACCTGCAATTGATATAGCTAAACTAGTAAGAACAAGAAAAGTTGATGCAAAGCATCAATTCGTCGGTAGTAGCAGGGAGGGAGTAAGTAAGTATGCTTACTCCCTAATAGTAAGTATGCTTACTCCCTGGTAGTAGTTTAACGAAAACTATCGGAAATAGCAGATGCTCGGGTACGGAGATTATCGAAGCTTGTAGCGTATACAAAAATAAATACGATGTAAAATAATGTAAAACACTTGTCATATATTACAGATGTAATAATGTAATAAAATAAAATAGTATAGGTAATATAAGCAATGTTTTGGTGATAAAAGACTCCCATTATCAGACCGTAACTATCGGGACCAATCAAACAGCGACATACAATTTACAGATTGGGACCCAGGCTATCCAACACCCAAACAGCGACATACTATATACAGATTGGGACCCAGGCTATCCAACAACCAAACAGCGACATACTATATACAGATTGGGACCCAGGCTATCCAACACCCAAACAGCGACATACTATATACAGATTGGGACCCAGGCTATCCAACAACGAAACAGCGACATACTATATACAGTCTGGGTCTCAGGCTATCCAATACCCAAACAGCGACATACTATATACAGACAGGGACCCAGGCTATTCAATAACCAAAGAGCGACATACTATATACAGATTGGGACCCAGGCTATCCAACAACGAAACAGCGACATACTATATACAGTCTGGGTCTCAGGCTATCCAATACCCAAACAGCGACATACTATATACATACAGGGACCCAGGCTATCCAACAACCAAACAGCGACATACTATATACAGATTGGGACCCAGGCTATCCAACACCCAAACAGCGACATACTATATACAGATTGGGACCCAGGCTATCCAACAACCAAACAGCGACATACTATATACAGATTGGGACCCAGGCTATCCAACAACCAAACAGCGACATACTATATACAGATTGGGACCCAGGCTATCCAACAACCAAACAGCGACATACTATATACAGATTGGGACCCAGGCTATCCAACAACCAAACAGCGACATACTATATACAGATTGGGACCCAGGCTATCCAACAACCAAACAGCGACATACTATATACAGATTGGGACCCAGGCTATCCAACAACCAAACAGCGACATACTATATACAGATTGGGACCCAGGCTATCCAACAACCAAACAGCGACATACTATATACAGTCTGGGTCTCAGGCTATCCAACAACCAAACAGCGACATACTATATACAGATTGGGACCCAGGCTATCCAACAACCAAACAGCGACATACTATATACAGTCTGTGTCTCAGGCTATCCAACAACCAAACAGCGACATACTATATACAGTCTGGGTCTCAGGCTATCCAACAACCAAACAGCGACATACTATATACAGATTGGGACCCAGGCTATCCAACAACCAAACAGCGACATACTATATACAGATTGGGACCCAGGCTATCCAACAACCAAACAGCGACATACTATATACAGTCTGTGTCTCAGGCTATCCAATACCCAAACAGCGACATACTATATACAGTCTGGGTCTCAGGCTATCCAATACCCAAACAGCGACATACTATATACAGACAGGGACCCAGGCTATTCAATAACCAAAGAGCGACATACTATATAAAGACTGGTACCCAGGCTATCCAGTAACCAAACAGCGACATGCTATATAGACACGGACCCAGGCTATCCAATAACCAATAAATTGGTATAGTATATATAGGTTATAATAGCGTAAATGGGTCTACATGCCCCTTCCATAGTAAAGTAAAGTGTTGACAACCTGTTAAAATCTCAAACCTGGTTAGAATTCTGGGAAACTTACTTTATCATGCAAATAAACATGTCTGCTGATCAGACTACACCAATTACCAACCAATCAGCGGGCAGGGGAAAAGTTCCAGGGTAAATTCGGAGCTATTACACAGAATCTCTTAATTTGTATTGGTTGTCAAGGTAAACAAACCAAAAAATCTTGCTAAAAAATTAAAAATCAACTTTTGAAGAGTACTTATAAAGGTTAAGTCATACATTTGTGCAATGTATTCATAATGTGTTGCATAATCAAAGAAAGGAGTATATTTTACATTTTCCTCATGTTTCTACATGCAAGTAGGTGGGTCAGCACCATCCGACCCAAACAGCTTTTTCAAAACATACTCAATGTATGGCTTCTGCGTGTGTTTTTGATAAAACTAAGATAGGTCTTTCAAAACAAGTAATACAAAGTATAGCTTCCTATATTAGGGAACTCAGTACAGAGCTTAGAGCTATAAGGTGAATTGGTGTAGTATGACCTGCTATTAAACATCAACAAGGAAATGGGGTGTTGAATATCTTCTAAGAAACATTTCTTCATCTGTATACTAACACCGGGTCAAAGGTCAATGTTATTTTTTTGCCCCTTGCAATTTCATACCCTGTCTACTTTCACTTCTTAAATTTATATCAAAAACTGTTAAAAACATGATGAGCTGAATTTTCAAATAACAACAACATGATACAGCCAAAAAATAACAGGAAATTGCATTAAAAAAATGTTTAAAAAAAAAAAAAGATTAACACTCTTTAATACAGAACTACTTTCGACTGCACCAAGCAAGCACATCCGGCTGATTTAGTGTAATTAAACTTTTACTCATTAAAACTATGTATAGGCAGTCCCATTGAGAGGTCTTAAAATCAAACACAGTTCATATCAATACAGAGCGGAAAGCAACAACAGAATACAAACGCAAAAACACTGATTCTAATGCAACTATAGAAAGTAACGCGTTATTCCATTTGTTATCTTCTGAATTTTGCGATTGTCTAGATGTCTGCGATGCTTGCTTTAAAAAACAAACATCTAGAAGCTTTCTTCTAAACAATATTTAAAGCTGCATCCATGTTACCAAAATTCTGGTATCATTTACCACAGACTAAGAGGAAAATTTCGTCATTATATCGTCGAACTAAATGTGGACGGTTAAATAACCCATAATAAAAATATGTCGTTACGGTTTCAATTGTTTTTTATGCACAAAGGTTCAAGACGTTTGAATTTATAATCAAATATCGCAGATACCGCGTCGCCGTAAAACGAAATTCTCAGACCGTAAAACCACCCACATACCAGATTGTAAAGTCTCAAGTCTAATGCCAGTCTATTAAATTACTACAAACATGGGTGAAAGCAGGAACGCACAGTCCTGGTGAAAGATATGCGTATCCATTTTTTTCTCCCTGTAAATTCGAATTCGCGGGCGCTTCGATGAAAAACTTCTCTTTCCATATCAGTAGTTTTGTCTTTTAAACCAAACTTGTTTGTGATGTAGGTGCGACATTTCATTTGTTAAGTACGTAAACACCTTATTCACTTGACAACATAAATGTGTATTTATCTAAAGAGGTGTCTTTCTAACATGCGTAAATGCCTGGCAGAACGGCAGTGCTTCATATTACGACAAACCCTTCGCGATAAAAGTGGCTTCGGATATGCGAGACTCGCGATCTTGTCCTTCAGAAAAGTGCGAGATTGCGACGGCCCTTTCCGGATTCCGCGGATACCGCTGAGAATTAATCCTGGCTTGCTTGATGCCCGGTTCCTTACGAGACCACGAGAAGCGATCTCTCGATCTGGCTTTTTGATGTTTCAGACTGCATCTTTTACCAAAAAATACAAAAAAATACCGAGGACTGCACGAGAATGCGAGATCTGCAAACCTCTCTTTTTTGTTTAAGTATTTTAAAACGTAATAGCATTAGGTATCAGTCTGTGGTGAGAATGCAATACTTGCCTCGTATTCTCGCGATAGAATAATAGGACAAGATTGTGATGACCTATCCGATTTCTGTAATTTTGTTTCCAATGAGTTTAAATAAGTAAAAAGAGCAGCATTAGTAATGGTATTAACCATATTTTATTCTTGACCAATGATTAAGAGTCTAATTTGGATGTACCTGGTATACGCTTTAAGACAGATGTTGCTTATTAAAACGTACCATAAAACAAGTACTCAGAAGCCCTAAAACTTAAGGATTTTCACAATCCAATCAATACAATAGCATTTAGCTTTGAAAACTATACCAAATAAATAGTTTCAATACCTCGTGTGTAAACTAATATACTAGTACGTCGTATCCATAAACACTGCGCTTATGCATAAAACGGGTAACGTACAGGGCCAGATGTTATTGTGTATGTATCAATGGCTAACAAAGGGAGGGTAAGATTCAAATAAGTTGTTTCAATTAATGCCTGGGAAACGTGAGTGATTTAATGCAAATTTGATGGCGACATCTACATATACTAATACTCGACACGAATTGAATTGGGTTTTATAGTCGCACCAACAGCTAAGGTCATATGGCGACTTTCCAGCTTCCAAAGATGCCCCTCCGGTCAAATTTCGTGTACGGGCGGGCACCTGGTTAGAACCACCGACGTTCCGCAAGCCATCTGGACAGCATCCTCACATACAGATTCCTGTGCCTATGAGGGATTTAACCCACAGCGGTGAGTGGCAATTGATTTCAAGTCACGAATATAACCACTCGGCCACGGACTCCTCTACCCGACAAGTCTGTATTATCAGGGTAATAGTACCGATCTAGAAGATGAATAATTTATTAATGTGTCCATTGTATGAACACGTACGTAAATTATATGTTAAAACATATTATTACAGACATCTGTTGATGCAAATTGCTAGTCAGCTAGAGCTGTTTAGGTTATCTAGGTTTGTCAGAGAAGCATTTATTCTTCGAAATACTTCCAACTTATATTGAGTAAATTATTGATGTTCATCCTCGTTTGGATGTAACATTTGAACTATTATAAAAAAAAAAAAAAGCAATATGTAACAATATTTAATTGGTAATATTCAATCCTTATACCATGTGTATTAGCGCCAGAGTGAATTTGAATGTGTGCATGCGTGTGGTCTGCGGGTGGGTGGGGGATGAGGAGTGGTGGGGGGTGGGGGTGCGGGGGCGTGTGTAGTATATGGATGTACGATTTGTGTGTTTGTATTTTCACATTATGATATGTAAAAAATATTTTCACCTGTCACATAATAAAACAATGTACTATGTATTACATGATTGTGTTTAAGTCATAAATAAAGAATATATTCTGTTCTGTTCTATCGTCTACGTTAGAAAATAACCATAGTGTGGCTTCAAATAAGATTTTGGAGTGAACAAGAGTGAAACAAATTGCAGAAAAATAAGACGAATACGTGCCGGTGGTGGTTGAAAGTCATAGCCACTTTCACATGAAAACAATTAAAACACACACTAAGGGAGGCATTTATATGAACAGACTGCCTTATTATTACACTCAGTGGGTCCCAACTCGAGTCTTTATGCGGGGATCTGAACACAATAGGGGCCAATAACTTCTCCACGTGACTTCCGCAAACATAACAGTTTGTCGCACTAACTTCGTTTTATTGAATTGATTATCCACAAAATGGTGTGAAAAAAAGTTAAAACATGTTTTGTAACATTGCTATTAGACGAATTTCAGTCAATTATCGCCACTGAAAGGGGTACATTGAAGTGTCCCGATGGATAGTTTTCGGGCATTCTCGGACGTTTTGCACAACATTGTATACTACAAACGTTCTTAGATTGAGTGCTAATTATCGGGATATGATAAAGATCAAAGAATTCGATACTGGTTTTATTACTTTTTTTTTATTTCTATAATTTTCTCAGTGGGCGCATATTATATAAAGTTAAACATATTTGTGTATTATTATATTAATGACCACCTAATCCAGGCTGACCAGTGACTTTAATTTTGATCTATTATCGCGGTTACACAACAAAACAAATTCACCGTTAGCAGTTAACTAGTATTTCTTTGAAGTTTTTCAATTAATAAAATTTGCCGTTAAGATTTTACACTCACATGCGGAGATCTTGCATTTGATAAGATCTAATAAAGCGATAAAATAGACTTGACCGCTAGATCTGCGAACTCAAGGTGTCAAGAAATTTGTCAGTGCCAATAGACAAGATGTTGCGAAAACGATAAAATCTACAACAATACAATGCTTGCTCAATGATACCCTACAACTTCCAGTATCAATATACAAATCGCTCCATGATATCAGATTTGTAACGATATATTGTGACGTCACAAGAACCTGTTGCGCATGACTAGATTAACGGCGCGTGCTGCGATCAACAAATCAGAGAAGAATTATTGGTAAATTGTTGACCAATCACCGCAAGTAAAAACGTGCATATGAAACTGCTCATTACGTCTTTGACAAGTCTGTATTGTAATCAGGCAGTGATAAAATACAATTTAAATGGACTCTTTAATTTTGTTCGAGTTTTGAAATGAAGGAATATTTCTTGGATTTTTTTTGAAGTGTATTATTATTTTATTTCATGGATAAAACGAAACAGTTAAAAGAATAACTGTCAACGATGCAATAAAACTAAATGCTGTTAAGATAAATCAAAATAAAAAATCCTGGAAGTTTAAACGCGTATACAGAGAATTTTCAAGCATTTTCTTTTCAAACGTTGTTACTTGCGGACACGAAGAGAACTGCAGAAACATTGGTTATACAAGTATTTTCTTACATTGATGTATTTTCAATTCTTCGTTACATTCATATCATAAGTATATGGAAAATAAGTTGGGCATCATAATTACGGAAAACATTCGCATTGTTAACAAGCAAAACATATTGAATGAGGGAATGTTTTATTTTACCGAATTGCAAATATACTGACAAACATATCAGACACATGTGAACATGGAATAATTACGCCATAAGCAAGTATTTTTCTTATGTAGTTGATATCTTGATGATAATAAAAACACATAATTTTGCGTTTATTGCGCTTCAACGTATTCCGGAAGTAAACTGTGACTACGTATTTACGGACGGACGATCATCATGCAGCTAGAGATGGATGTGAACGATGAGCCGTATTCTCCCCACTCCCCGGCCCCCTTGGACATGTATTCGCCCTCCTCCCCGGCCCACGGGATCAACTTCAGTATGGTTAAGGTGAGTGTAGTACATATGTATGCATGCACATTGCTAAAAGACGTTGCATACATTGATCCTGATCATATAGCTTTATTTTAACACATTTTATTTAGTAATTCCAAAGCTGTTGTTATTGGAAATTGCGAGGCTTAACAAAAATAAATAAAGTCGTAGCCTCGAGTATTGCATTTATAGTAATTTGACATTACTATGATATATATACAACCCAGAAAGATAACTTAATATGTTTTTTCAGTAGTTCATATTCATTTTCTATAACGCAATAATATATTTATACCTTTACTGTCTTTTTCCAGCTTAAAACTTGTGATCACGTAAGTCAAAAATATTTTAATAATTTAAGAGAAAATATTTGATTATTTTAAGTGAATACATTTTATTAAAACACTTGTCAACACGTCTTTCAAACTAATTCGATTTTCACATCTGCATTATTTCACAACTATGGTGAATATGTACATCTACGACCCGCGAACTAATGTATTGTTACATCGCTAATTGTAGTTGTTCATTAAACAACAAACTATCTGACATAGACCGCAATTAAATTCACCATTAATACTTAACCATTATGATGAAAACTATGTAATAGTTTAAGTCAATAAAATTTCTTCTTCTTCATAATATTTTTTCTTGTTGTAAAGAGTACAGTACAAGTCAAATACAACTATCTGTATTAAGCAGTTAAACATACAACATTTTTTGACAGCCTACAGTATTACAGAAAATATGATACGAATTAAATAAATCATTTCGAATATTATTTTTTTTTTATCAGATTTACAGAGAAGCACACTATTTTACAAAAAAAACATTGCAATGAAAAATAAGACTTATTGAATTTGAATTATAGAATCCATTATTCACATTATTTACAAAAAATAAATTTAATTAAATAAAGTATAATTGTCATTAGTTGATAAACGCAATACTAAGGAAGGATTTTTTTTGTTTTTGTTTTTAGATTTTTTTATTGGTCATAATTCTTACAGTAGTTCAAATATAACAAAGATAGATAACGAAGGAGTTGATACATACACAAAAACATATTGGTACCAGATCATGTATTAACTGATTATCAATGATTGCTCAGTTCAGCAATGATCACGAAAACACACGACACTGTCTACGTTCTAGGCGTGTCACAATGTGGCACATACCCCAACACGATTAATCTAGATTAACCACCGGTGCACTGGATTATCTACCGTTCTATCGGATTATCTTTCTTGAAATAATCCTGACATCAGAGACTACCCATCTGTACGTCTGTCGGATAATAACTGTAATAACTGTTGTTGTTTTGTTCAGGTATATTGAGCTTTTGGAACGGTATCGTCCAGCGAGGTGTCAAACTGGAAAAACCGTCATAGAGCGACGATGTGACATAACTTTAATTACATGTAATAGTGTAACGGCTTTAAAAGAGAATATTAGAAAGAAAATATGATTTTGGAAAGTGTTAAGTTTTAATTCTTTTAAATGCCGCATATTACAATAAATGAATATGCAAGTACCTTTTTTTATAAAGGGAGACAATTTATAAACAAACTGTTAGTTCATACAATTCAACCCTGCTTTGTTACAAAGTAATCTTAGACCATCTGAATGTTAGATTCATTTAAACAATAAGCGTTGCTCTTTATTAAATGAAATCAAATATCATATATCGGCAGTCTTAGTGGGGTGGTACTTTTGTACGATCCAGAGTTCTAAACATAACTAATAGTAGCCAAACTAACCAGTCCATACGTATATAAACTGTGTCAAAATATGTCAAAGATGTTCAATAAATGAATTAAGCAAGCCTACAAGCGAGCTCAAATGAAATGAAAGGAGTTCAATAGCTCAACCGAAACTTCATTTTTTAATATTATGTTTTTTATTCTTACCAGGAACTCTAATGAACGTTCCTGTTCTTTCTCAAGCCTTTAACTGTGCGTGGCAATACCGTCACTTCAATATCTGGCGGCGTGGCAATACCGTCACTTCAATATCTGGCGGCGTGGCAATACCGTCACTTCAATATCTGGCGGCGTGACAATACCGTCACTTCACTATCTGGCGAAAGCAGCACCAGCTTTTTTTTCTGCCACAGAAACGTTACTAATTGACCTGCCGTTAAAACATATGAGAGACGGTGATCCAGTGAAACTGTACACTACTTCTTTATACATTTGTGAACGGAGGTTATTTATTTTAAGCTACTTCCGTACAGAATGAACATTGATCATACTTTCAGGGCATGGTAGGAGAAGATAATTTGCCAAATTGATTTGTTTTATATTACATGTATCTATTTCATGTTTTATCGAATCAAAACAAATTATCACAAAGCATGGCTGTCATGAAACTATATAGTTGCAAATGTGTTGTGTGGGTCGTGTCGTGGTGTAAGGGAACCCTGGTAGTTTTGTGATCCAAGGATTGTAAAAGTCGATCCCCAGCCAGAACAGAATTTGAACTTTTATCGAAGTATTTCACCTGATCAGTCCATTTCCACATTATTACAATCAAATTCATTATTAACCACGCACGTTAAAATGTTAAGACATTGCTGTTGCTGTGACGGCAGGACTATACACTTTAAGTGTACGCACGCACGCACATTTTACTTAACTATTTAAATAATTTTAAACATGATTGAATTAGGCTAACTGATTCAAGCAGAGTGAAATGAACATTTTCAGGGTGACGACACCACGTGACATGTTGATCGGTGTCAACAAAGCGCTCGATTCAGGTAGAATTTTTCTTCATAACTTTCTTATTAAGGGTCTCCCAGGTTTTTGGGGAACAAGGGAACATGGCCATTTATTTTATTTATTTTTGGGAAACAAGGGACATTGTCTCTTATTGGTAATATTTTTGGGGAACAAGGGAACATTGAACAAAATATGTTGGGAACAAAATCAAATATTTTTGGGGAACACGGAAACATTGGATCATATTTTCAGGAAACAAGGGGAGATGGACCCCACTGGGAGGGCCTCATTGTTTAACGAATTTAGTTCAAATAAAGCTTTTGCGGCTGAGAAAAAAGCTCACTTTGGAGGGGTATGTGCACATCAGTTGATTAAAATTCGACAAATATTAAGAAAGTTATTAAGCGAGCACCTACCTGAATTGAAGTTAGGAAATGTCGATTGGAGGTGTACAGTACTGGTTATAATAATAATAATAATAATAATAATAATAAAGACTTTATTTAACGAGAGAACTCATTTGAAACTAGTCAATCTACCATGAGGCCCTCAACAATACAATATATACAATATTTACAAGTAAAAATGCATTTAAAGTGGTATATTCAGTAAATGGAAATATGTTTAAATATAACTGCAAGACTTAGTCATTTACTAATATATCGGATGGTGAATCCACTGTAAATACAATGTTTTGAATTGATTTACAGATTGGGCATTTTGTATATGGTGGGGAAGAGAGTTCCACACTTTAGAGCCTGAATAAGCAAATGACTTTCTGAATAACTCACTATTGGGTCTGGGGGAATATAGCTGAAGATTTGATGATGATCTTAGATTCCGCATATGGACATTTGAAGTTAGAGTAAATGCGTCTTTAAGATAAGCAGGGGCCTGATCATTTACTGTTTTAAACATAATGATTGCTTTTTGAAATATAACTCTTTCGGGAAATGTCATCCAACTGAGTTCGGTAAAAAGTTCCACGGAAGGAGTATCGAAATCTTTATCTAGGATAAGTCGTGCAGCTCTTTTTTGGAACCTTACAAGTTTATCTTCGAGAGAAGTATTACAATTTCCCCATATCACACAACAGTAATCAAGATGGGGTAAGATATAAGAATTGAAAAATAATTTGCGCATAGGTATAGAAAGGTAAATCTTTATGCGAGATAACAGGTATAACAATGAATTACATTTTTTCAGAACTTTATCAATTTGGGTATTCCAAGAGAGAGTATTGTCAATTGTAACACCGAGTATTTTTTCTTCGTAACTACAATTAATAGTTTCATCTTTGAACTGAATAGAAGGGGCATTATGATAAATATGATGTATTTTGTTCTTAGATGAGAGATACATTATTTTTGTTTTTGATGCATTGATAGACATGCGATTAGTATCGCACCAGGCGTTGACGTTGATAAGGTCATTATTGAGTGAATTTGCAGCATCGACAAGAGATGAATTAGAAGTTGAAAGCGTTGTATCGTCTGCAAAAATATCCGTGACTGTGTTTTCCATAGATAATGGCAGGTCATTGATGTAGATTAAAAATAATAAGGGACCTAACACAGATCCTTGGGGTACACCCGATACAATGGGTGAAGATTCTGAAGTTATACCAGAAACCTGAACTTGCTGGTGTCTGTTATTCAGATATGATGAAAACCAGGAAAGTGCAGAACTATCTATTTTGTAAATTTTTAACTTTTGCAGCAATATAGTATGATCAACTAAATCAAACGCCTTTGACAGATCAAGAAATATAGTACCAACAATTTCATTGTTGTCAATGGCTGCAATCCAGTCATGTAATATTCGTATAAGGGCAGTTTGACACGAGTGATTTGCCCTAAAGCCAGATTGTCGTGAATAAAACAACCTATTTTCTTCAAGATGCCGTCTCAAATGTATACTAACATGACGTTCAAATATTAAAGAAATAACAGGAAGTATTGATATTGGCCTATAATTGGCCTTGTCGTTTTTAGGACCCGTTTTATGCACTGGGATTACTTTTGCTCTTTTGAATAATTGTGGGTAGATAGTTGTGAGTATACTGGTGTTAAATATTTTAGTAAGAATGGGGGCGATTACAGTAGCAGACATTTTCAAAAATCTGGCACTCATTTCGTCGGAACCGGTAGACTTGGTAGTATCAAGAGATTTAAGTTGACTTTCAACAAAGGACAGAGGTACCAGTGGAATATTAAATTTCGGAGACGTTCGCATTTTGTCGTCGATGAGATTTTCTAGTGGGACATTAGTGTAATTTGTGACGGGCGCGTTATTTGCTTGATACTTTTCAAAAACTGTAGAAAAGTGTGTATTAAATGTATTTGCTGCCAAATACGGATCAATTATAGGATTTCCGTCGTCATCATTTATATAATTGGACTGAACTTGATTTTTAAATCCAGATAACTCATGTAAACTATTCCATAGTTGTTTAGGATTTCGCTTATTTGAATTTATTGTTTCACTGTAATATTGTTGTTTAGCTTGTACAATGATACTTTTAACTTTCTGCCTCCATATCTTGTAATTTACCGAGTCTTTTTTTTGGTGGAAATAATCTCTTCTTTTAATTGCATCAAGAATATTAGTTTTCATCCAATTTGGTTGATTTACTTTTTTAACGCGTTTCTTTCTTTTTGGGGCATGCTCTTTTAGGACTGCATTAAACATTTCAATAAATAAATCCAGGGAATCGTCTGGATTATCATACACGTCAATTATTGACCAGGGTTGTTCGGAAAGATCATTTATGAATCTAGTTTCGTCAAAATGTTTCAGAGATCTAAAACTTATGGTTTTATGCACAGGACCTTTAATATACTTAGCTGAAACTTTTCGAGTTAAACAAATAGGATAATGATCACTTATTGAGTATAACGGAATAGATACTTCAGATATGTTCTGCGGCATATTCGAAAACGCATGGTCTATCAATGTAGATGAACAAGTTGTTACCCTAGTGGGTTTGGTAACCAATTGAGTTAGACTGACAGACTCCATGAGATCAAGCCATTTTTTGGCATTCCTATCTGATTTGAGTAAATCGAAATTAAAGTCACCAAGGACAAGACATTCTTTTTCTTCTGAAAATGATTTCTCTAATGCAGCTGTATAATTATTTAGCCACTGTGCATTTGAAGATGGTGGTCTGTATGTATAGCATAGTAGAAAATGTTTAGTATTAGGTTGTTGGATCTCAAGCCATATAGATTCAACTGAACTGTTTTCAAGGTCAAATCTTTGAACACATGGTATATCTTCTCTGACGTAAATAATTAATCCACCGCCATTTGTAATTCTATCTTTTCTAAATAGTTTGAAATTTTCTAATCGAAGTTCATTGTCCGAAAACGTATTATTCAGAAATGTTTCACATAAGCATATAATATCAATATGTTGTTGTTGTGATATAAGAAGTTTAATCTCATCCAGCTTAGGATAAAGATAATGAATATTGAGGTGAATTATATTGAGCCCCTTCTGTGTAAACCATGTGTCAAAAGTTGGATTTTGATTACAATTAGTAATATCATTAGCATTAAAATTAGCAGTAACAGTATCAGAGTATCAGTTTCATTTAATTTAGTAGCATGATGACTTGGACTACATTTGGAATTCAAGAGACTGTTATTAGTATCATGTTTAGCATAATTAACAGAATACTGGGCCTCATGGTTTAAGCAAAAACAGGCATTATTAACACAATGATTTGAACAAGAACAAATGCAATTTATAGAACAGTTATCAGTGTCTTTGTTTTTGTCAAAATCCGTCGAAGTACATTGTTTCACGCCCACTGATGTCCCGGAGCACCCCATGGCTTGCGGTTCTTCATCCAAGGTGGTGTGTAGAACGATGGTTGTGGCTTGTACATCATCTCCGTGTTGTCTTGAGTACTTCTCCCCCCTGAAAACCTCCCTCGACGAAAATACTCATTACTATTCCCTGACTCGTTATCTTGAGTTGACGGGATTCCAAGAACTGTATTTAATGCATTCCTCATGCTAATGCCTAAAGCTTTACCGCCTTTTGTGTTTAAATGTAAGTTGTCACGATACATTGTTGTGTCAGGCATTCCAAACTTGGTGAAGTTTGCATCGTTATTGAGATAGTGGTGCCCATCCTTCATACACATTTCTTCTAAGGAATTGTTTGTTCTATTTATTATATCGTTCACAACTTTGTCGTTTCTTCTTTGCAAAATAGAGGACACTATAATTTTTGCCTTTGGGTTAATGATTTGGATTGTATTTACTGTGTCTCTGAGTCCATCAGTAATATCTTCGCATAAATCGGCATCAGATACGTTGTTTGTTCCGACGTGCAGGATAATGGCATCTGTGTTCTTTATGTAATCCGGATCTGTGTCTGCCATTGTTATAATCGTGTTTTCAATAGTTCTTATTCTTCCTCCTGAATGACTTCTGATTTTTGCTTTCAGTTTTGGATCAGACATCCTTGCTGAACTCAAAATCTTTGTCATCGAGTCACCTGCTATGAACGCTGTGTATGTACGCGCATCATTATTAGACGAGCCTTTGTTTCTCGGATTGGTCATATCTGGCTGATTTAAGTTTCGACTGATGTTTATGGGTTGATCCTTTGACTGTGATTTGTCAGTCTTTGAGTCATTTGTCTGAGCCATAGATCTCTGTATCTGATTTTTTATATCTAACAACTCGTTGACTAATACTTCCTTAAGATTGCCTACTTCACTAGCAAGTTTGACTATTACACTTTCCGTTGCACTTTCTACTTTTGATTCGATGCTATCTGAAGCCTCTCTTGATTTCATCAATTGACCAACTAAATCTGTTTTCTCTTTTGAGAGGAGTTCAATTTGTTTCTTAAGCTTAACGTTGCTTTCTTCATAAATAAGGCATTCAGCTGTCGATTTGCAGAGATTTGATTTAATTTGTGCCATAGCACTGTCATTTTCCTCCATTTGCTGACACTGCTCACTTAATTTTTTACTAATTGACTCCTTTTCACCTTTAACATCTTGCAAAATGCGTAACAACTTCTCATTTTCGCTTTTTAATATTTTGGTTTGAGAAAGAAGCTCTTTGAGCGAATGTTGTAATTCATTATTTTCCTTCTTCTGGTGATCTATCTGTATTTTGTACACGTTTTCAGCAGTATCTTCCATAATGTTTGGTCTTACGATTGAGACTGGATGAGGCAATTTAGTAGAATCATCGAATGTCATTTCAGACGTAATTTCACTTGTCATCCCTTCCTCTTCGTTTCTTATGTTACCGAGAGACATATCAACATCTGTTGAGGTATCACTTAACTCAGTTAAAGAATATTGTCGTGAATCAGACACGAGTGATTGGAATGGTTGCTTTACGAGGGTTTCATCATCCAAGTTTGGGTCAGCACTAAACACAGTTATATCTGAATGGGACTCCCTTGATTGGAATGGTTGCTTAAGGGTGGTCTCTTCATCGTCTTTAAAGTCATCCCCTACTAGTTCCAACTTCACCCACGAAGGGAGGAAGTGTCGATTGGAGGTGTACAGTACTGGTTCTACCCAGGAAAAGTGGGTGGTCTGCCTCCACCACCAAAAAAAACGACCGTCATATATAACCTTACATGTGTTGAAAATGACGTTAAAACGCCATAAAACAAACAAAACTGAATCGAAAGTTTTGTTTACAATTTTTTGCCGTGAAACCGATCAAAACGTCACATGATTTCGCCACCCCGATTTTACTGAAAAATGTTGAACAAAATTGACTTAGGCCAATTGATACATGCACTGAAACAAAATGTCGGCGTATTTACTACAGTTAGTTTACACAGTACTGTACAGGTCAGTGTCGATCAAATTTCACACTAGTCTAGACTCGCTTACACAGGCAATTTTTCATATAATTAATATATGAGCATTTTCATTTGTGAATCTTATGTTTCCCATACGATTATTACATAAAAGCAGCCACATATGATTCTCATATACACCTATCATATGATATTTATATAATATCAGTTCCGTATAATTATCATACGATAATACATTCATAAAAGCTTCATTTTAAAAAAACCACTGTGAGCTCGACTTTTAAGTGAGGAAGTGTCGATTCTTACGGATGGCGGGAGGTGTACAGTACTGGTTCTACCCAGGAAAAGTGGGTGATCTGCCTCCACCACAAAAAACATCGACCGTCATATATAACCTTGCATGTGTGACGTAACACACCATACAAACAAACAAACAAAATCATTTAAAAAACACACTAATTTTCATATGATTCTCATGAAACAATATTTTTCAACTTTTATATGATTCTTATATGAAAGATGTTATATAAGAATCACGTACTGCTCCTTCTATATACGTATCATATAATAGGATTCATACTTATATATAAGAATTGGTAGTGTAGAATCTCAAAAATTCACTCCATGTGCGCACGCACTCGCGCGCACATTAACTACCAAATAAAATGGCCGACTGCACTGATTTATTAAATGGTGTTTCATTAAAAAAAATGTTGAAATGAAAGCATGAAACATGCTCTTCACCTGAAAACAGCTTTGTAACACTTTTTTAATCTAAAATGATCGGAAATTAGTATTTTACAATTAATCATTTAAGATAATTGCTTCAGAGTAATAAAAACGGTTTACAGGACTCGGTACAATATTCCATGACGATATTAACGTAAAGCGGAAATGACTGAATATTGCCATGACATAGTGATTAAACATATGGCATACTTTCATACATGGAATAATAATCGGCTAGAATGTGTTGTTGTATATCTACACTTAGCTACATCAAACTGTAGGTTTATTAAGGTGACTCGGCGCCGTATTTTATTTTACCAAGAAACAGTGTTATGTTTGTCGCTAATTATATAATAGAAAACGTACTACAGCACGTCGCTGATATTGTTGATATTTCATAAAATTCGGTCTTAGCTGGATATGACTTCGTGGAATACTAAACCAAAGGGATGCAGTTATACATAATACATAAACATAAGTTGATACAATCAAAAGAAACGTAAAGAAATGTGTCTTAGTTTGGTCCAACCATATATGTAAACACTTGATTGTTTGCTGTTTCCCTACCTTTCCATGATATTAATGGCCCCACCCAAGACTTTTAAATAGAATTTCTATATCATTATTATTTTTTTTTGCAATCTTTAGGACTCGTTTTTCTTTTTAACTTTATAAATGTTTTATAATGATAAAACAAAAAAACCTACCTATATTTTTATGAAATCCTGGGTCGGGTAACAGCAAACAATAAGTGAGTCCTTCAATAACAGGCAAAATGAGCTGCCCAGCTAGAAATAGGGAGGCGGTTATGACAATTTAGCTTTCGCAAATTAAGCTTCATATCACTACAACAGCCTGGAGGTCATGACAATTGTGTGATTCGAGTTAAATACTACATTGAGGAGGTCATGATACAGACTCACGCCTCGGCAGCTGTCATATTCATATCAATACAACATTGAGGAGGTCATGATACAGACTCACGCCTCGGTAGCTGTCATATTCATATCAATACTACATTGAGGAGGTCATGATACAGACTCACGCCTCGGTAGCTGTCATAATCATATCAATACTACATTGAGGAGGTCATGATACAGACTCACGCCTCGGCAGCTGTCATATTCATATCAATACTACATTGAGGAGGTCATGATACAGACTCACTCCTCGGTAGCTGTCATATACATATCAATACTACATTGAGGAGGTCATGATACAGACTCACGCCTCGGCAGCTGTCATATTCATATCAATACAACATTGAGGAGGTCATGATACAGACTCACTCCTCGGCAGCTACATTGAGGAGGTCATGATACAGACTCACGCCTCGGTAGCTGTCATATTCATATCAATACTACATTGAGGAGGTCATGATACAGACTCACGCCTCGGCAGCTACATTGAGGAGGTCATGATACAGACTCACGCCTCGGTAGCTGTCATATTCATATCAATACTACATTGAGGAGGTCATGATACAGACTCACGCCTCGGCAGCTACATTGAGGAGGTCATGATACAGACTCACGCCTCGGTAGCTGTCATATTCATATCAATACTACATTGAGGAGGTCATGATACAGACTCACGCCTCGGCAGCTACATTGAGGAGGTCATGATACAGACTCACGCCTCGGTAGCTGTCATATTCATATCAATACAACATTGTGGAGGTCATGATACAGACTCACGCCTCGGCAGCTGTCATAATCATATCAATACTTCATTGAGGAGGTCATGATACAGACTCACGCATCGGCAGCTGTCATATTCATATCAATACAACATTGAGGAGGTCATGATACAGACTCACTCCTCGGTAGCTGTCATATACATATCAATACTACATTGAGGAGGTCATGATACAGACTCACGCCTCGGTAGCTGTCATATTCATATCAATACAACATTGAGGAGGTCATGATACAGACTCACGCCTCGGCAGCTGTCATATTCATATCAATACTACATTGAGGAGGTCATGATACAGACTCACGCCTCGGTAGCTGTCATATTCATATCAATACAACATTGAGGAGGTCATGATACAGACTCACGCCTCGGCAGCTGTCATATTCATATCAATACTACATTGAGGAGGTCATGATACAGACTCACGCCTCGGTAGCTGTCATATTCATATCAATACAACATTGAGGAGGTCATGATACAGACTCACGCCTCGGCAGCTGTCATATTCATATCAATACTACATTGAGGAGGTCATGATACAGACTCACGCCTCGGCAGCTGTCATATACATATCAATACTACATTGAGGAGGTCATGATACAGACTCACGCCTCGGTAGCTGTCATATTCATATCAACACTACATTGAGGAGGTCATGATACAGACTCACGCCTCGGTAGCTGTCATATTCATATCAACACTACATTGAGGAGGTCATGATACAGACTCACGCCTCGGTAGCTGTCATATTCATACCAATACAACATTGAGGAGGTCATGATACAGACTCACGCCTCGGTAGCTGTCATATTCATATCAATACAACATTGAGGAGGTCATGATACAGACTCACGCCTCGGCAGCTGTCATATCCATATCAATACTACATTGAGGAGGTCATGATACAGACTCACGCCTCGGTAGCTGTCATATTCATATCAATACTACATTGAGGAGGTCATGATACAGACTCACGCCTCGGTAGCTGTCATATTCATATCAATACAACATTGAGGAGGTCATGATACAGACTCACGCCTCGGTAGCTGTCATATTCATATCAACACTACATTGAGGAGGTCATGATACAGACTCACGCCTCGACAGCTGTCATATTCATATCAACACTACATTGAGGAGGTCATGATACAGACTCACGCCTCGGTAGCTGTCATATTCATATCAACACTACATTGAGGAGGTCATGATACAGACTCACGCCTCGGTAGCTGTCATATTCATATCAACACTACATTGAGGAGGTCATGATACAGACTCACGCCTCGGTAGCTGTCATATTCATACCAATACTACATTGAGGAGGTCATGATACAGACTCACGCCTCGGTAGCTGTCATATTCATACCAATACAACATTGAGGAGGTCATGATACAGACTCACGCCTCGGTAGCTGTCATATTCATATCAATACAACATTGAGGAGGTCATGATACAGACTCACGCCTCGGCAGCTGTCATATCCATATCAATACTACATTGAGGAGGTCATGATATAGACTCTCGCCTCGGTATCTTTCATATTCATATCAATACAACATTGAGGAGGTCATGATACAGACTCACGCCTCGGTAGCTGTCATATTCATATCAATACAACATTGAGGAGGTCATGATACAGACTCACGCCTCGGTAGCTGTCATATTCATATCAATACAACATTGAGGAGGTCATGATACAGACTCACGCCTCGGTAGCTGTCATATTCATACCAATACAACGCATAATGTATGGGCAGTTGGGCTCTGGAAGAGTTATGACACACACAATCCCTAATAAGGACTGAAAATAACAAACCTGTATTTGTTTAACTTCCAACCGTGCACTTTGTTTTGATCGAATTTTCTGGACTGTCAGAAAATACGGGAATTTTCCGAAAATTTCCGAACTGAAATCAAATCATTTTAATGGTGTGACACTGTATACACCAAGTACATACACAACAAACATGACAAGAGCAATACTAGTCATACTTGTAAGCATTAAAGTCAATGATACCATAACGAGTGATAGCTGCAACATATATACCTTACTGTGCCACTAATTGTTATAGAGAGTAACGAGTGATAGCTGCAAGATATATACCTTACTGTGCCACTAATTGTTATAGAGAGTAACGAGTGATAGATGCAAGATATATAACTTACTGTGCCACTAATTGTTATAGAGAGTAACGAGTGATAGCTGCAAGATATATACCTTACTGTGCCACTAATTGTTATAGAGAGAAGCACTTTATTTCAAAATCAGTAATCCATAGGCCCATGTGATCATACAATATATACATATAGATGTACATTTTTTTAACAGACGTAGCAAGATTCGTAAATACATATATAATACATATCAGATGCAAAGGATATACAAAGTTACACTGTTTACTTCTTACTTGAGAACGAAGAACAAACAAACAAACAATCAGCCTGTAACAAAACAAAACAAAACAAAAAATATATAGTAAAAATTGCGACATACATGAGCATGTCTCAGTTTGCAATTCGGATTTCACAGAGAAGGTGACTAAACATGTAGAGATGTATTAATGTATTGGTTGTTGTATAATCTTGCTATGCACATATAAGTACATAAACGTCCAATTCAAACAGGATCAACATTTTCAAACGTGGCTTACCACCACACCACACACAATTACATACGAATAAGTAAAAATAATACGAGTAAAATTACACACAATTATGCATGACTATTTGGCAAAATTACACACAATACTACAATTGAATCATGGAATTACAAATAACTGAGACGTGGAATTTCAAATACATCAGATCAATTCATTGTTAAAGCTTTTCTTATTTCAAATGATTTAAAAATATACACACTCAGATTTTAAATTTCCTTTCCATTTTTGCTGTAAAAAAGTTCTTTTAATTTGAACATGCTCGGTCGATTTCAAAAATACTTTTTAATATATATTTTTCGAATATCTTTAAATGATCTCATTTTAAAATGAAATGAAATTCGTCTTCAATCTTGTTGCAGTGGATACATATTCTATCTTCTAATGGTATACTTTTAGGTCTATATTAGCAACGCCTATATAATTAAAAGGATTGTCTTAGCATATACATTTTATGGATTCCTAAAATACATATTTTATTAATATCATAATCATTACTGCAAAGAATAAACGACGGATAACACTATAGCATATAGAAAAATAGCATTTATCATTATAGATCTCTCGGATTCTAACATACAACATTTAACTACGGCTAACCATTACACTCATTGCCACCTTGATTTAATGTCCCGAGCGTGTGCATGCGTCCGTGTGTGTTTGCCACTAGGTTTTGACTATTTTTGGTGCGTGGTTTGTGGTGCATTGATTGTATGTGGGGACATTGATTGTATGTGGGGACATCGGTTTGAAGTCTCATCTGAAGAATTGGAAAGGTGAAAAAAAACTTTTTTTAAATATTTCGATAATGAAAGCAAATACGATCCTCGTCTAGGATAGAACGAGTGATCCATGGGTTTCTGAACCGCGATGCTACCCACTGCGTCACAATCGAACGCTTAAATACCCGACTACCCGATCACCTTGTGCATACAGATACAAAGAGGTTTGCCATATAAATATGGAGTGCACATCTTTAAGCAATGTTTGAAATGAAGTTGCAGCGATATTTCTGGACACAAGTTGCAACCTCCGCGCAGTGATATTGTAGCCAGTAATCCCTGCCACCACACAAATCACGTGACGATAGCTGAAGCCATTTGATTACAAAAAATGGCGATACACAGTCACTAGGTAATGCTTGGTACAGCAAACTCTTGCCGTAACCAACAGGCAATTGGCAATAACATCATCACCTTCGAGAAGATGTTGAAAACATTCAACCTGTTTTGGCTAGGGTCATAGATTTAAATACGAATGTAGGTCTATGTCTGGGTGTAATCTTACGCTCAGCTTTTGTAATGTTCTCAACGGAATACATGTTTGTTTACAAGTAAGCGGTGTTTATATTCGCTAAAATTGATTTTTTTTTTAATAAATAAATTATATTTGTAACCAGATACCGCTTTTCACACTATTTTCCTATATTATGAACAAAGCAAGTTGAAATATTGACCTAAAAATTATTTAACCAAAAAATTAAACATAGCTGGATTTCAGCTATAAATTTGTGTGGTGGCAGTGGTTACTGTAACAGAAAGGGGAAGTAACCACTGCGGGGAGTTTGCACAATTTGAAGCGGCAGCCATTTTAGCGAAACAATGGTATCGTTTCTGATTGACAGACACAAACACACCAGCCAGAAGACTGAAAGAAAATGCAATATTTTATAAATTAATAAATAACCAGAGTATATATCGAAGAACTAAACATACTATAAATAAATACTGAAAAGGTGACAAAATCAATTATTACGGAAATGTGGTTCCAGTTTTAGATTTGTTTCTGCACAAAGAGTCAAGACGTTTGTATTTAAAATCAAGCGTCGCATGTGATCAAGACTAACGTTTTACCAAGAGCCCGGCAGAATGTCAATATAACACACGTGCAACGTAACATAATAAGCACGAGCAACATCACACACTATTTCTTTTTTTTTTCCGCATATTTAATCCTAAATTTGATTGCCAAGTACTAAGTACCACAAATTCCACCGTGGACTTTGGAAACACCAACAATTACTTTTGATGTTTGTAATAGTAACAAATCCAGTACAGACCCTACTGTCTTTCAATGCAAATTTAATGAAATTAAATCGAAATACAGAAACTTTCAACATATATACACGGATGATTCTAAAGATGAAGATAATGTGGCTGCAGCAGCTGTTGTTCACAAACACAGCATAAAGAGCCGCATGCCTGACAAGGCCTCTATCTTTTCAGCAGAACTTAAGGCAATTGAACTGTATTCAGGAATCTGATGATGATCATTTTCTAATATTTTCCGATTCCCTTTCATCTCTTCAAGCCCTGGGTAATATGAAACATGATAACCCAGTTGTGCTTCAACTTTTAGAAAAGTACAATTCTCTTGTGGTTGATAATGTTATTATTTTCTGCTGGCTTCCAAGCCATGTATGAATACGTGGTAATGACAGAGCTGATAGTGCTGCATTAGGTTTACATATAATAACCTTAAATGTGTTGAAAATGACGTAAAGCACCACACAAACAAATACAATTCTTTATTAGCCAGGTCAGCTTTCTATTAAATGTCGCCGTTCGATTTAACGGTTAGCGTTGTCTTTGTCTACTATATTAATAGCTAACCTTAAAACAAAATGCAGATTAATACTATATAGTATAAAAAAAAATATATATTATTAAATAGGTCGTCGGCCTGTTTAGGGTTAGGGGCCATATTAACAAATCATCTTAGAGAAACCTAAGATGTACCCTTAAAAATCAGAATATAAATTTAGTAGAAATTAACCAAGATTTTTTCAAACTTAAGAATTGAATTTAAAGAAATTAAACAAGATGATTTATGAACCCATCTATACCTCACACCAGCTATACCTCACACCAGCTAAGTAAAGGTCAGTGTGAGTGACCCGGCTGAAAGCGAGGCAATCCAATGTAGAAGAGGTGCCTTTTTCTTGGCAAGCCGCTTGGGATTTGTCAGTGAACAATGAACTAAATTCAATTAAACTGTTACTCGAAGAATGACGTCCTTTAGTAGACCCATTCGTCGAGAAGAAGTTCTTCTAGCCCGGTGCAGGATAGGGCATACACGTTATATACGCATTCATATTTATTACAAGGTGAGTAATTACCAGAATGTATACCCTGTTTTGCACCGTTAACGGTGTAGACTTTGATCCTATGCGGCAAAGGTACACTGTTACTACCATGAATTATTTGATACTATAGAGTTTGGTCTTGTTTTGGATTCATTATAATATTTTCTCATATATATTTGCTTGTTTACACACTCGTTGACGGGCATTTGAACTAAATTCAATTAAACTGTTACTCGAAGAATGACGTCCTTTAGTAGACCCATTCGTCGAGAAGAAGTTCTTCTAGCCCGGTGCAGGATAGGGCATACACGTTATATACGCATTCATATTTATTACAAGGTGAGTAATTACCAGAATGTATACCCTGTTTTGCACCGTTAACGGTGTAGACTTTGATCCTATGCGGCAAAGGTACACTGTTACTACCATGAATTATTTGATACTATAGAGTTTGGTCTTGTTTTGGATTCATTATAATATTTTCTCATATATATTTGCTTGTTTACACACTCGTTGACGGGCATTTGTTGATTTATATATAATATTTGACTGTCGATTTATTTTAATTAGTTTTTTGGGGAGGGGTGTGGAGGTAGACCACCCACTTTTTCTGTGAAGAACCAGTACTGTCTTACCAGTCTAGGTCATCTGCGACGTTTGCTTTTGCCGTGGTGCGGTGTCCGTCGTCCATCTACTCACCGGAAATTCAAGATGGCCGCCACGGCTGAAAATAGATTTAAAAAACAAATGTGTAGCGACTACTTCCTGAAAACTATTAGTGATATTGATATGGGACTTTTTTCTAAAATGATCAGCATGACATGATGTTGATCCTTCTCGAAAATTATTTTGATTCGACATTAAACATGGCTGCCTTTGGCCATCTTTGTTTACATAGAGTTATATAGTGTAAACTTGTAGCGACTTCTCCTCAGGACTTGACGGACTTTCATGAAACTTCACAGGAATGTTGCACCTGATTTCTCATTGATCCTAGCACAATTTCAGGTTGGCTGGAAATGAAGATGGCTGCCACAGCTAAAAATAGATTTTTAAAAAACAAATTTGTAGCGACTACTTCTTGCAAACTATAAGAGATATTGATATTGGAATTTTTCTAAAATGATGAGCATTACATGATGTTGGTCCTTGTTGAAAATTATTTTGATTTGACATTAAACATGGCTGCCGCGGCCATTTTTGTTTACATAGAGTTATAGTTATGGTAGTACATGGTAGTAAAAACTTGCAGCGACTACTCCTCTGAAACTACATGATATATTTTCATGAAACTTCACAGGAATGCTGATCTAGCTATGAAAAACCTATCAGTAGAATTCAAGGTCATTGACTTCTTGTTTTTAAAGTCTATGAGCATTTTCCTAAACACAAGTTGAAGCGGCAGCCATTTTACCGCAATAATGGTATCATTTCTGATTGGCCGACACAAACAGGGAAGACAGAAAGACAATGCACTATTTCATAAATTAATAAATAAACAAAGAGTAATATGGACGAGACTAAAGTGGATGGTCAACCATACTATACAATTAACAATATCATTTATTACGGAAATGTGGTCCCGGTTTTAGATTGTTTTCTGCACAAATGGTTAAGCCGTTTGTATTTAAAATAAAGCGTCGCATTTGATCAAAACTAACGTTTTACCAAGAGCCCGGCAGAATGTCAAAAGAACACACGTGCAACGTCACACTACTTCTTTTCTTTTTTTCGAATATTTAATATGCACTTAAAATCACTGCCCTTTTAACATAGTTGTCAGAGTCATTAAAAAAGCACATATTTTACATTGTATTGCCCCGCTTTACTTAGCTGGTGTGAGGTATAGCTGGTGTGAGGTATGAGCTGGTGTGAGGTATGATCTGGTGTGAGGTATAGCTGGTGTGAGGTATGAGCTGGTGTGAGGTATGAGCTGGTGTGAGGTATGAGCTGGGTTCATAAAGCATCTTAGTTATTTTCTAAAAACTCGCTTCTTAAATTTGAAAAAAATCTTGGTTAATATTCTGATTTTTAAGGAACATCTTAAGTTTTCTCTAAGATGCTTTATTAATATGGCCACTTTCTCTAAATAGGCCAACGACCTATTTAATAATACCAGATTGGGGGTTTATCTGATATGCATAATTTGTTAAGGTAAGCTATTAATATAGTAGGCAAAGAAAACGGTAACCGTTAAATCGAACGCTGACTTTAAATAGAAAGCTGACCTGGCTAATAAAGTAATGGTGCTTTACGTCATTTTCAACACATGTAAGGTTATATATATGACGGTCGATTTTTTGCTTGTGGTGGAGGCACCCCACCCAACTTTCCTGGGTAGAACCAATTCTGTACACCTTCCGCCATCAGTAAGAATCGACAATTCCTCACAAGTCGAGCTCCCAGTGGGATTCGAACCCGAAGCGGTGAGAGTCGGGAAGGTTTACAACGCAACGCCACGGAGACGCTGATAAAATAATATGATTTACTGATGAAATATGTTTTTGATATCTGAACCAAATTTTCAGGACATTAAGGTGCAACATCAGTATGTGTTATTGATCGCATTCAACATGTCGGATTGGCGGTCTGATATATGACGCCATATTGCATGTCTTTAATATTATAGGTGAACACCGTTTGTTCTTAAATGGCTGGAGACATTTCTGGATGAACGTTTAATGTCTAACAAGCCCATTGATTTTTGCATGGAATAAAAATGCAATGTTGAATATAACGAACAGCTAAATCATATAATATCAGGATATCTTTGGAACGTGAGATATTAATCTTGATTTAAATAATCGTATATAACATGCACGTAGAGGTGAGCACAGTTATGTGTGGTTGTGAACGCATCAGCACAACTCTGTGTGATTTGTGAACGCATCAGCCCATTATGTGTGGTCTGTAATAAGCCCATTATGTATGGTCTGTGAACGCATCGGCACAACTCTGTGTGGTATGTGAACGCATCAGCACAACTCTGTGTGGTCTGTGAACGCATCATTACAAATATGTGTGGTATTTAAACGCATCAGCACAATTATGTGTGGTCTGTAAACGCATCAGCCCATTATGTACGGTCTGTGAACGCATCAGCACAACTCGTGTGGTCTGTGAACGCATTAACACAACTATGTGTGGTCTGTGAACGCGTCAGCACACATATGCGTGGTATGTGAACGCATCAGCACAATTATGTGTGGTCTGTAAACACATCAGCCCATTTTATATGGTCTGTGAACGCATCAGCACTACTCTGTGTGGTCATTGAAAGCATCAGCATAACTCTGTGTGGTATGTGAACGAATTAGCACACGTATGCGTGGTCTGTGAACGCATCAGTACAATTCTGTGTGGTTTGTGAACGCATCAGCACAATTATGTGTGGTCTGAGAACGCATCAGCACAACTCTGTATGGTTTGTGAACGCATCATCACAACTCTGTGTGGTTTTCGAACGCTAGCACACTTCTGTTTTGTTTGTGAACGCATCAGCACAATTATGTGTAATTTTGTTTCAATATTTTTGTTTGTTATATAGACTTAACCACATAAAAAGCAACATGAAAGTTGCATTAAAACAGAAACTGTTTCTTTGTCATTTGAAAATATAAACGACGTGCCGCTGCTTCTTTTAACAGGTTTAGTTAAAAACTGACATTATTTAATAATTGATGTAATGCTATAATATTTTCAAAAAAATGCCACAATTATTCTCAAAATTCTACACTGCTGATCGCGGAATGAACTGCAACCACGTTAAATGAAATGTCAGCGGTTCAATTGTGCTGCAGCCGGATACGGAAATTGGCGAGGCAGTTTATGAATAACTAAACCATGAGAAAATACCGCGGTGAACTGTGGATTGGGCGAATTGTTTCAGACTCAAACATGTAACTAGTGGTGATGACTCGATGCCACTTTGAACGTGTGCTGTGATTTCTAAAGGACCATTTTCCTCATTTTGATTTATTATCTGTTTATATATTAAGTAATATCATATATAAGTTGCCGTGTGCATCATATATAAGTTGCCTTGCGCATTACATATTTTTGTATTCTACGTCCTTAATATTTATATATATATATTTCTTTTACTTATTGGTGGTCATTTTTTGTTTTTGATTTATTAGAAGTGACTAGTTTATCTAAAATAAAGAAATAACCATCGCATCCCTTTATTTGTAATTTACTGGCTGATGCAAGAATATTGACCAAATTTTAAAATAAGCACAACATCTCCGCACGCTGCAGGAGCTGTTGTTCACAAACACAGTATAAAGAGCCGCCTGCCTGACAAGGCCTCTATCTTTTCAGCTGAACTTAAGGCAATTGAACTTGTCTTAAACTATATTCAGGAATCTGATGATGACCATTTTGTAATATTTTCTGATTCGCTTTCATCTCTTCAAGCACTGGGTAATATGAAACATGATAACCCAGTTGTGCTTCAACTTTTAGAAAAATACAATTCTCTTACAACTTTAATGCTATTATTTTCCGCTGGCTTTCAAGCCATGTAGGAATACGTGGTAATGTTATAGCTGATAGAGCTGCTAAAGCAGCATTAGGTTTACATATATCTAATGCCAAATTACCTTATTACCTGATTTTTAAAATTTGTATTAACACATATATTTGTAACTCTTGGAAAGCCGCTTGGGATTTGTCAGTTAACTATAAACTCCATTCAATTAAACCGTTACTCGGGGAATATCGTTCTTCTGGTAGGCCCATTCGTCGGGAAGAAGTTGTCCTAGTCCGGTGCAAGATAGTGCATACACGTTATACTCATTCATATTTATTACAAGGTGAGCAATTACCAGAATGTACCAGAATGTATACCCTGCTTTGCACCGTTAACGGTCAAACACATATAGTTGGAATGTGTAGACTTTGATCCTATGCATCAAAGATACTTCAATGTTAATTATTTGATAATGTCTTGTTTTAGATTTTCGAAAAATAAATCATTATAATAATCAGACTTTATAAATCATTATAATATGTTCTTATATATATTTACTTGTTTATACACCCGTTGACGGGCATTTGTTGATTTACATATATAGTTTATATTACTATCATATCATCCCTTATTTGTAAATAGTTTTATCTTTATATATATACATTAGTTTTTTATTTACTACTTCATTCCTTCATTTTCATCAGCTTTTGCGCACAATATGACTATTTATGTGTCGACGTGCCGTAAAACACCATTCATTCATTCATCTCCGCACGGTTTAAAAATGTGTTAAAAATCTAACATACATTCATATTCGTTTTAAATCAAACATCTTGGGAGATTTTGTTGCGATATTTTTGATTTTGTTTGAGGGTATGCTCGAGTTTTTTTTGTGTTTTTTTTAAATTTTCGGGATTGGTTAAATGCCTGTTCTTTATTTTTTAAAAAACAACACAACATTGTGATATGCAATATGTGAGATATTTTAATTAAAACGTATATTTGGAGTACATTTCGTGAGTCATCTCGCTTTACTATTTCCTTCGTTTCTTTTTCTTAGAATAGCTAAAGATATTATCTTAAGATATTCTGTAGAAACTCTCTTACTCCAACATAATACAACGGCTCGTTTATGTTTCGTGCAAAACAGAGGATTTATAGCCGTTTATGTCGAGTGGCCATAAATCGACGACATAGCCTTCTCTACATCTTGCATCTATCATCAAACATTGAGTGCGTTTTATCATAATATTTTCCGACGATTTTCTTCTTAAAAGGTCCCATTTCCTTAAACATAGAGATATCGTGCAAAGCGAGGATAAACCAGTACGTCGAAAAAAGACTCGATGGATTCGTCTAAGAGCTGAACAAAAACAATAAACGACCTTTATTACGGAGCCTAAGTGCTTTAAATGTATTAAATAAAGGCAACCTTAAACGATTGTCTTTGTTATTCTGTTATCATTTTGTTGATGTTTTCCCTTCCTGGTTTTTAGAGTTTTAGCTGTATGTCGGTGGTGTAACTGTGCCACAGAGCAGCGTTGAATATTCACCTTCATGGTCACGTGACACAGTCATCCTGTGTGGGTGCAGAGTCGTCATTCTCCAATATCCATATTGAATCGTACTTAAAGGGATACATGGCAATCTGGATATTTAAACAAACTCGCGGCGTCCCGCTAGTTTTCCTGCATAACGTGCATTTGTTCCATCAGTAATATTAATTATTATAATAGACCAAAGCAAATTATTGTTACATATTACTAGCTAACTATTATATTGCAACAATAATTAATAAAACAAATTGGTAGAATAATGAAGACAACTGAAATCTTAATATATGCATGCAGTTTCAAAGTCTTGATACAGTCCAGACTCGATTGTGCCTTCACCTTTAGGACGTGCTATTGGTTATAAATAATAATAATAATAATAATAATAATAATAAAGACTTTATCTAACGGGAGAATTCATTTGACACTAGTCAATCTTCCATGAGGCTTTCAACAATATATACTCACTGTTCGATTTGGGGGAATATAGTTGTAGATTTGAGGATGATCTTAAATTTCGCTTCTGTATATTTGAAGTAAGAGTAAACGTATTTGTAGATTTGAGGATGATCTTAAATTTCGCATATGTACATTTGAAGTAAGAGTAAACGTATATTTAAACACGCACGCACGCACGCACGAACGCACGCACGCACACTCGCACACACACACACACACACACCCTCACACACACTACCTAGGCAGAAGGAGCACAGTATCCCAGTAAATATTGTGGAGAAAAAATGCTTTAATGGACTTAATTTTCTATTTATTGCTCCTTCTACCTAGATTGGTATGTACATATTGTATATTGTAAATTCTGTGTAAAAATACTTACACACAGACAATACATGAACCTTATACTATTACAATAATGATTTAAAACGATTCTTGAGCAAATCGGCGACATGCATAAACTGTGTTTCTCGATGATAGGGATCCTTTTACTCTCTCTGGAGCCGCTGTAAATCATCTATTATTTGTTAATTAGCAAATCAAGTTCAATGTTTAGTGTTTTGATTTCTGTCTCACTCCTATTAAGGCATGTTTAGTTGTTTGTTTCAGTTTTACCGTTCGATATGTCGAAATATTATAAATAAAAGCAATTTAGCATGCTATAATAAAAAAATATAGTATTATTTTAGATTTAGTATTGCCATTGACTTCTGTATTTGTAATACTGTATACGCATGGAGCAAATGGTCTTCTGTATTATTGAATAAAACATATATATATATAAAACATATGTCCACTGCCTTTTAGATACGCAGACGACATATAACGCGTTTCCGTTTTACGACGCACAACGGGTTTTCTCATTGTATTGAATATATACTTTGTCTGGCGGCGGCATGCTCATCTTTATTATTATCTCCAGTCGAGGATTCTGTCGCAGTATCCGTTTTCGAGAGGTTAAAGACGCTGCGTTTGTAGCCTTCGGGCCTCTCACCGTTGCGGGTTCGAATTACACTGGGAGCTCGACTTGTAAGTGAGAAAGTGTCGATTCTTACGGGTGGAGGGCGTATACGGTACTGTTTCTTCCAAAGAATAAGTGGGTGGTCTGCCTCCACCACTAAAACATCGACCGTCATACATAGCCTAAAAGTTGCTGGAAAATGACGTTAAACACCAAACAAACAAACAAATAAACATTCACATACAGGAAGGTGGCGTAACACACATTTCATTTCATTTCTTACAGACAAAAAATGCATACATCCAAACCATCACAAAACTTCTGTTAACGCAAGTGATATAGCGTGACTTTTGTCGCCATTTAACAACCTTCTTCACCGCCATCGACATTGTCACTCAAAATTAGATTTTGTGAATTTTGTATGAAACGCAAATGACGGGCACTCCATTTGCATGGCTGGAGAGATGTTAAAGTGTCGCTTTGTATGTTGCTTTTCTCCTTCCCTCACCGATAATGACAGCTTGAAAACAAGAACAGTCAACTCGCCTTCCATCTAAATGTTATGAAATTCGATTTTACCCGATTTTCATTTCAAAACCGGAAGCGCTTCCATCTTGCACGGCATCTTTTGAGAATATTTGGGAGCAGACCGGAAGTTTCTTTTAGTACTAGCGCGTGCGCTTTTGTGCTTAACTCCGATGTAGATTTTGTGTCAGTTTCCTGTCACGTGATGTCGCGCGTGGTTCTCGCCAGGCTGAGTTTTTCTAAGAAGCGATTTCTACTGCGATCCATTAAAAGGTAAAAACTATCAACACACATAAAATGTATTTTGCCGGAAATACATTACTGTCGTTCTATTTGATCCAACGTCATGTTTACTTTGACGAGATTTTCTTATACTGTAAGATAGCTGTCGATTTTAAAAACATTTCACTATCCATTAGACGAGCATATGACATATAAAATGTTGCTAAACTGTTTTAAGGTAAAACGTTTTTGTGTTACGACGCCCAACAGTGTTTCCCCATTTTGACGGTGTTTTACATTTCTTTTAAAAGTGGATGGTTGGAGGTATACAAAACCGGATCTACCTAGTGATCTTCATCCACCACTAAACATTGACTGTCATAGTATAGCCTGAAATGTGCTAAAAGGATGTAAAACACATTCACCACTAAACATTGACTGTCATAATGTAGCCTAAAATGTGCTGAAATGACGTAACACATCATTCAACCCATTTCTCTTAACAGACAACACTAAGAAGACAACATAATTCAAAGGATAATAACTGTATTGAAATAAAACTAAACACACAATAATTGCTGAACATGTACAGAACAAAGCATCAACAATGACTGTAACGAACAATACCGCTTATAACGTTCAGCCAACTAGTTTGTTGTTATACAGGTTTTTTTGTTGTTTTTTTCCAGATATATTGGGTTTGTAAAGTCTCTTTTACGGCAACTAAAATATAAAAATACAAAAATACAGAAAACCTTTGAAGTGCAAATTTTAGGCAGAGTTACTTCTCACTTACAGGGCTCATTACAGGTGTTGCCTGGGGTATGAAATAAAGCTTTTATTTCGGCTAAATAAGTTTGCATATTAAAAATTAAAACATTTAATAGGTAATTATAAATAGGTAATTATAAATAGCTTATCGCATTTTTTCATTAAGTCCAAAGTAATGCTTTTTGCCTTTTATAAACAGAGGCCCATATTCATTTTATTTTTTGGTAAACAATTTCACTCTTTATCTCGACAAATTGCACTATTTGTTGCCATTTTCTCGAAAATCTTGCCATCCCCACCCCCACCCTCTCCCCCACACACACCCCCACCTCCCCCTCCACATCCATAAAACACCGCCTATTGAAGGGCCTGTGCCTCTTCCTCTGTTTTCGAGATAAAAAAAGTTTCTAAATATCTTGAAACTTAATCGGTTCTTAAAATCTCTGAACCAAGTTCCATTTTGAGAAAACACGCGAATTAGAACTTAAGAAGTCGTTAATGTTGTCGAGGAAGATCACGGCGGTCTGATACATTAACCTTATAAAATGCAAAGGGAAAACGCTCATTCTAACATACCGACTTAAGGGACTTAATAATAATAATAATAATAATAATAATAATAATAATAAGCTCAATGTCTTCCCACACAAACGCATGCAGTGGTAGTGAACAATTTTGAAATTTATATAGAGGGATGATTTTCATTGCTCATAAAACTGCAAACTGAAAATTATGGAATATGTCATATATAACAATTTAAACATATTTTATAATTTATTTTGTTGCGGTCATTGTATTTTGACTTTCTGTCAATATCTTTTCGGTAAAATCTGTCCCTAGATGTATGTTTCTAGTAACAAACAATTTTCTACGGTATCAACACCCACGCTATCAAAGTATAATAACGCGAATGAGATTATCGGTGGGCGGTTCGATTGAATACACGATACCCTAATTTAGCTCTCGGTCCCGCCCCCATGATCTCGCCTTTTATCTCCCTATTATTCCCTTGGCCCCTTGACACTTTGATGGTCGATAAATCGATGCTCTTACCCTGGCGCGTGCCATCGATGACACGAAACACACCGAGTTACAGTTCTTGTCTCTCTTCGCCAGATGGCACTCAGTGCGGTGCCCAGCAGGGGACGCCTTGTAATGAATTCTTAGACTGAACGATGAAATAATGTTTGGAGATGTTTCACGAGTTTATGCTCTCCCTTGATTGTTATGGAATTCTGTTGAAAGCCACGTCAAATACTGTAAACGCTTTTAATCACCCTGGGGAGGTCACACTTTGGGTGTGAAATCACAACTCGACGTAACACCCCCAACATCAAAGAACGCAGACGTAGACGCAGTTTTCTGTTACAAACATTTCTCACATAATATTATCATTTGAATGAGATATTGAATGACTAGTTATTCAACATGTTCTTCTCATTCAAATATACTCAGTTGCAAAAGAAAGAGAACACTGAGTTTTGTTTAGATTTAATTGTATAAAGTTTTTTAGAATTAAATTGACAAATTCCAATGTTTGGTACCAAAGCATTTATCACTCCATTGTCAATAGCATGTTGTCAATTGTTTTTCAATAGGTCGAATCATTTAGGGACTGTCGCTTGATAAAGAGGATACGGTGTAAAGTAAGATATTCAAAGTGTACAGTTTCTTTTGCAACTGAGTATACTTGTACGACTTAATAATCCATAATTACGCATTAAAAGAACACACCCATGTGTATGCCCCCGCCATCGAATGGTGAGGGTGCATATTGCGTCCGTCCCTCCGTCCCCACGTCGACCCATTATTACTGGAGTTATGGTCCCTTTCCCGTCAATTTTACGTGAAACTATCTTGTGTGTCTTTCTAATCCCATTTTCAACCGATTGCTTCGAAACTTTACAGGATTCTTACCTATGATGTCAAGATGTGTATATCGTCTCGGCGTCAAAATCGACCCAGTATTCCAGTTATTCCGTCTGTTATTGCACGCAGGATATATGTTTTGGCTGATGCTATTCTGTCTGATTTTGCAGACAGAAGACGATATATGTTTTGGCTGATGCTATTCTGTGTGTTATTGCAAACAAACGACGATATATGTTTTGGCTGATGCTATGCCGTCTGGTATTGCAGACGGACGACGATATATGTTTGGCTAATGTTATTCCCTCTGTCATTTCAGACGGACGACGATATATGTTTTGGCTGATGCTATTCCGTCTGCTACTGCAGACGGACGACGATATAAGTTTGGCTGATGCTATTCCTCTGTTATTGCAGACACACGGCGATATATATATTGTCTGATGCTATTCCTTCTGTTTTTTTTCCAGACAGACGACAATATATGTTTTGGCTGATGCTATTCCGTCTATTATTGCAGACAAACGACGATATATGTTTTGGCTGATGCTATTCCGTCGACGGTCTGTTATTGCAGACAGACGACGATATATGTTTTGGCTGATGCTATTCCGTCGAGGATATATGTTTTAGCTGATGTTATTCCCTCTGTCATTTCAGACGGACGACGATATATGTTTTGTCTGATGCTATTCCTTCTGTTGTTTTTTATTCAGACAGACGACGATATACGTTTGGCTGATGCTATTCCGTCTTTTTTTGCAGACGGACGGCGATACACGTTTTGGCTGATGCTATTCCGTCTGTTATTGCAGATTACGATATATGTTTTGGCTGATGTTATTCCTTCTGTTTTTGCAGACGGACGACGATATATGTTTTGCCTGATGTTATTCCGTCTTTTTTGCAGACAGACGACGATATATGTTTTGGCTGATGCTATTCCGTCTTTTATTGCAGACAGACGGCGATATATATTTTTTCAGACAGACAACGATATATATTTTGGCTGATGCTATTCCATCTTTTTTGCAGACGGACGACGATATACATTTTGGCTGATGCTATTCCGTCATTTTTGCAGACGGACGACGATATATGTTTTGGCTGATGATATTCCGTCTGTTTTTGCAGACGGACGGCGATATACGTTTTAGCTGAAACTATTCCTTCTGGGTTTTTTTTCAGACAGACAAAGATATATGTTTTGGCTGATATTCGCCTTTTTTTGCAGACAGACGACGATATACGTTTTGGCTGATGCTATTCAGCCTTTCTTCTGCCGACAGACGACGATATACGTTTTGGCTGATGCTATTCCGTCTTTTTTTGCAGACAGACGACGATATATGTTTTGGCTGCGGTCTACAAATAAACGAGCGTTTCATTCTGAAAGTAAACGACCAGTCGTGGCACGTGGCGTGTTTACGATGCTGCGTGTGCCAGACGGCGCTAGAGAGACAGAGCACGTGCTTCATAAAAGAGGATAATATTTATTGTAGATTAGATTACACAAGGTATGTATATGTATATTAAATGCATGTAAACGTTTTACTGTCCGGATATCAGATTTTCAGATATCTGTTATTTATCCGCAATCGCGGATTCTATATCTGTCATTTACTGTCCGCAATCATGGATTCTAAATCAGTTATATACTGTCCGCAATCACGGGTTCTAAATCAGTTATTTACTGTCCACAATCACGGATTCTATATCTGTTATTTACTGTCCGCAATCGCGGATTCTATATCTGTTATTTATCCGCAATCGCGGATTCTATATCTGTTATTTACTGTCCGCAATAATGGATTCTAAATCAGTCATTTACTGTCCACAATCACGGATTCTATATCTGTTATTTACTGTCCGCAATCATGGATTCTAAATGTGTTATTTACTGTCCGAAATCACGGATTCTATATCGATTTTAAATCATTTATTTACTGTCCACAATCACGGATTCTATATCTGTTATTTACTGTCCGCAATCATGGATTCTAAATCAGTTATATACTATCTGCAATCACGGATTCTAAATCAGTTATTTATTGTCCACAATCACGGATTCTATATCTGTTATTTACTGTCCGCAATCATGTATTCTAAATGTGTTATTTACTGTCCGCTATCACGGATTCTATGTCTGTTATTTATCCGCAATCACGGATTCTATATCTGTTATTTACTGTCCGCAATCATGGATTCTAAATCAGTTATATACTGTCCGCAATCACGGATTCTAAATCAGTTATTTACTGTCCACAATGACGGATTCTATATCTGTTATTTACTGTCCGCAATCATGGATTCTAAATGTGTTATTTACTGTCCGAAATCACGGATTCTATATCTGTTATTTACTGTCCGCAATCATGGATTCTAAATGTGTTATTTACTGTCCGCAATCACGGATTCTATATCTGTTATTTATCCGCAATCACGGATTCAATATCTGTTATTTACTGTCCGCAATCATGGATTCTAAATCAGTTATTTTATTTACTGTCCACAATCACGGATTCTATATCTGTTATTTACTGTCCACAATCATGGATTCTAAATGTGTTATTTACTGTCCGCAATAACGGATTATAAATATGTTATTTATCCGCAATCACGGATTCTATATCTGTTATCTACCGTTCGCAATCACGGATTCCAAATCTGTTATCTACTGTCCGCAATCACGTATTCTATATCATAAATGTTATGTTCTCGGGTAAACATAATCCTTCCCAGATGGATCAGTCTCCTGGTTCCTCCTTGATGGCAGAGTTCGATTCCCTACGCCTGGAAGCTTTTATCCCCATCTTCGTTTTTTAGGTAAACTACGGACTAAAAAAGTGTGTATTTAGATTGGAAATTATTATTTTAATATTTTATTTTGAGTTATATATATTTATTTTTTTACTTCGATGTGAATAGTATACGCTTAAACTATTGCGTTAATTGAAAACTTGTTTTAATATGTACCATTTGTATAAAACATGGACATTTCATACATGTATCCTACCTGAATTCAAGTAAACCATTTTTCATCATACTTTCTATTATCTTGAATATTTCTGGATGTCAAGGCTAATTGGTGCATTATGTTAAAGCTCTCGTAATTATGTTACCGTAAACTTTGTTGCAGCTAGACATATTGATACAGCTGGACATATTGATACAGCTGGACATATTGATTTCAAACACAAAATGTGCCCTACATTAGGGCTCCTTTTTTACCACGGCTCATTTACAACACTGACCGATGGTTTTCCATCTGTATGCGAAACGCTCGACTTCAGCTTAAACTTCCCCGGCCATGTTTTGTTTCATGAATATGTTTATGTTTATTTAAATCGAAATCAATACACAACAATATATATTGAAATTCACACATTGCAATATCTGTGAAAAGCGAGAATAAGATTTTATTTGATGACGTAGAAAAGTTTGAACAGGTAAATTAATCCATGGACAGGTAAATGTAATTATCTGTTATCTGACAATATATGTGCAGCTATACAATTCAGATTTACCTCCGTTTCCATTGCATTCACACAGTGGTAAAAGTAGTATCAACGTCATGCAAATAATACTGTTTTTTACATACAACTTAGTTGCGGTTTTCAATATATATTTCTCTCCGGGACTATCAACAAATGTTCATATTATGTTTAACAGTTAAATTTTTTAATTGATACTACTGCAAAAAGGGTGGCCATTCATCTTTAACTCTTCTAATTTACTACCGTGTAATATTTAAAAGTCAGTCACTGTGTGGCCCAGTGAATAACACTTAATTTTACACCATGAGGACGCGGGTTCAAGCCCGGCCTGCGTCACTGAGTTTCATTGGTGTGTGTCTGGGCAAGACACTTTACCTTAGCCTCGTCCCTCGGATGGGGATGTAAACCGGAAGGCAGACTTATGGAGTCGTAAAGTATATCCAGAGACGTAATAAACCATTAGACTCCGATAAGCAGCATTCTGCACAGATAAACCTTGATCACGCGATCAACGTCAAGAGTTTATCCTCTCATATCCATGGAACGCACGCTCTGACTCTAGAGAGATTATTTTCTAACTTATACAACTTTAATCCGTTTTTCTCGCATTTCACATACACATAAAATAAACAGTATTGTTTGTAAATACAATGTAAACCAAATGCAACTTTATTAATAATAATTGCCGATATAGACAAAACGTATATTGCCGGATCAATCGGAACTTCATCGCCATTTTCCGTAAAGGCATTGTTTACTGTTACCGAACATCAACGAGGCAGTTCCGATTGCATTCGGTTTTTACAATTCATCACGGATATTATTTTTAGGTCATGGCAAATTGTCAACAAATTTGCGACACAAACTTTTGAAATCAATGAAAAACATTCTAGAACGAACCGACGTTCGAGTGTTTTTTCGATGCATATCATGTTTATTATATGTCCACTTTCGACATAATGCATTGTCTTTTAGTCTGCGAATTAGTGTGTATATGTTTGTCAAAACTGAAAACCAGTTTCTCTTCAAAACCCACTGCAATTGATATTTGACCAAAAATAAAGAAATTACAGAATCTAAAACGGAAGCATTCTGGTCAAAACGTATATATATCTACAATATTCCTTCTCGTTCATGATGTTGTGTGTATTTAATTCATGATCTACTGTATATTTAATTCATGTTTAGTGGATATATCATCCATAATTTAGTGTATATAGCATTCATGCTTTTGTGTATATTTAATTCATGAATTACTGTATATTTAATTCATGTTTAGTGCATATATCATTCATAATTTAGAGTATATATTATTCATGATTTAGTGTATATTTAATTCGTGATCTACTGTATATGTAATTCATGTTTAGTGTATATATCTTTCATAATTTAGAGTATTTATCATTCATGATTTGATGTATATTTAATTCATGATCTACTGTATATTTAATTCAGGTTTAGTGTATATATCTTTCATATTTAGTGTATATCTGTCAGAATATATAATTCATGATCTACTGTATATTTAATTCATGTTTAGTGTATTTATCTTTCATAATTTTGTGTATATATCAATCATGATTTAACGTAAATTTAATTTATGATTGAATTTCTATTTAATACATTATCTACTGCCATAATACATACTCAAGCGTATATTGGATTCAATAAATACTGCGGCCGGTGTCATAATGTTATATACTGCGGCCGGTGTCAGAATGTTATATACTGCGGCCGGTGTCATAATGTTATATACTGCGGCCGGTGTCATAATGTTATGATTACGTTTATATTTGTTTTACATCATTTTCAACACATGCACGGTTATATATGACGGTCGATAGACCACCCACTTTTCCTCGGTAGAAACAGTACTGTACACATCCCACCATCCGTAAGAATCAACACTTCCTCGAAAGAGCACAAATATAGATCTATGTCTAAACATGTAATCAAACGCGAAAAAGAGAGAAATACAGCTCTGGAGATTTAATGTATTTCTACACAGAAACAAATGCGATATTTAATATATTTCTACACAGAAACAAGCGCACTTTCAGATATACGAAGCGATAAGGCTTGAATTCTAGTAAAACAAATGGCAATATTTGATTCGACTAAAACGAATTTCCGTTTACGTTACCACCATTTTACGTGATTAGACTTACGCGAGTTTTTACATGCAAAATGGTACAAACCAATCAGATTTCGGTAGATGTAGTTTCCTACAATATTTTTTCAAAATGTTAATACAGTTGGGCTTTGAAAACATTGCAGTGTGAATAATATAATATTTGTAATGATAATGATAATATCTAATAATGTGAGTGCTGGCTTGGCGCAGTCGGTAGCGCGGCGGATTTGTAACCACAGGCCCGGGTTCAATCCTCCGTGGTGCCACTGAGTTTCGTCGGTGTGTTCCCAAGCAAGACACTTTCCCGTAGTGTCAGATTGGGACGTAAACCGGGAGGTCCCGTGTATCGATCTATCCTCCGAGCACATTAAAGAACCATAGGAATCTATTCGATAATAAGAGTAGGGCACGGTTCCCGGATACCTATGTATCCTTCCCCTCTCTCTGGGGCGGCTCTTAATAACCTATACGGTGTTGTTGAGCCGATAAACAACATTCAATTGAATTCTATCTAAGTATGTACACTGCTTATGTTATAGGGAGCTACGGGGTGACCTCGATTTATTAATCAGTTGACGATATTTACTTGCATGTCCTTAAATAGAAGGTAATAAGATTGCGTTTTCAATTACTTTTCTTCGTTGTTCTAATTTAACGTTTAATATACTATTGGGGCAACACAATCAACAATTAGTTCTATGCGAAAACAATTCGCTTTGAACTGTCCAAGCATGACGCAGAACAATCATCACTATATTTTGAATCAATTCATTTACAAAATCGTCTTACAAGTCTTCTTTTATTTCGAGTAATTTGCAAATTCATTGTGTATGCATCAGAGGTAAACTGCTCCAATTGATCTCGGATGACTTCGGCTTTTATCGGTGCAACGGAAATTAAGTTAGCGATTCCGTTCATATTCCAAATTAGCCTCAATTTGGTACGCTAATCAGCCTATGGAAGAATCGCCTTGTTAACAAGACAGACGAAAAATCAATTTATCGTCTGTTTTCGTTATGTGTCTATTTACATTTGTGTTGTTGCTGCTGTCCACCGAGTATTCCGAATGAATAGGCTCATTAAGGTGTAACACGCCCATTGATTTTTGCATTCAGTTGTGTATGAATTAAAATTTAAAAGCCATGTTGTCATTCATATCTAGGCCCAATTAAAAATGAATAACTTACATTTCATCACAAATGACACATATGCTACCAAAAGTTCCACAGAAAAGTGGGGGTCATGTAGTGGGGGTCATGTAGTGGGGGTCATGTATCGTCTAAGGAAGGACTTGACTCATGAATGAAATCTCCCTTTAAAAACTTAAACACTGAGATCCCAAAATATTGTATTCATACACTCATTTCCATATAAGAAAAAACAAAACAAACCAAAAATCCCAATTTTAACATGACAATGCTTGAACAATGTAACAAATAGACCAACAATGTCATATAAACCAAAAATGGTACTTTAAATTAGTGAAAATTCTTCTCTTTTTTTACAAAAAGAAATGATAGCTATTTACTGACCGCCAAGAAATAAGAATTATTTACTGACCGCCATTATGCGACTAGTTCCTGTGATGAAGGTTATAATAGCGTAAATGAGTCTCCATTGCCCTTCCATATTTAAGTTAGAATGTTTACAACCTGTTAAAAACTCAAACCTCGTTAGAATTCTGGGAAACTTACTTTATCATGCAAATAAACATGTCTGCTATCAACAAGGAAATAGGGGGTTTAATACCTTCTAAGAAACATTTCTTCTGTTGTATACTAACACCGGGTCAAAGGTCAACACTATTTTTACCCCTTGCAATTTCATACCCTGTCTACTTTCACTTCTCAAATTTATATCAAAAACTGTCAAAAAAATGATGAGCTGCATTTTCAAATATCAACAACATGTCCAGAATACAGTTACAGCCAAAAAATAACAGGAAACTGCACTAAAAAAGTTTTTAAAGGAAAAAAGATTAGCACTCTTTAATAAAGAACTACTTTCGGCTGCACCAGGCGAGCACATCATGTTGATTTAGTGTAATTAGACCTGAAAGTAGGGAAAATAGTAGCATTTTGTAAATGCCGGTTCGTGTTGTTTCTATTCAGTCCGTTTACGCACCATTGTTTTATAATAAATCGACATCGTAGGGTATATAAACATGTATGAAAGAATGTATTACCAACCGTGTTATTTATTAAATTATTATTATTTAATATTATTACTATTATTATTATTATTATTACTATTATTATTATTATTATTATTATTACTATTATTATTAATATTGTTGTTATTATTAGTAATGTTATTAGTAATATTATTATTATTATTATTATTATTATTATTATTATTAATATTATTTCATTTATTATTATTATTATTATTATTATTTCATTTATTATTATTAATTATTATTATTATTATTATTATTACTATTATGATATTATTATTATTATAGTATTTTTATTATGATTATTATTATTATCATGATTACTTGATCGAGGAATATATCTTGCTTCAGTATACAATATACAATAATACTTACTTTATTTCTTACAGAGAATTTGGTGCAAAATGTGCAAAGTGCTACAGGACTATACAGCCGAATGATTGGGTTAGGCGAGCACGTGATTTTGTGTACCATCTCGCGTGCTTCGCATGTGACACGTGCAAAAGACAATTATCAACGGGTGAGGAGTTCGCGTTACATGGCAACCAAGTTTTATGTAAACCTCATTATATAGATATACTGGAAGGAGGTCCACACAAAGGTGAGGCAAATAGTTCTGGTACAGAACAGAACATGTACGTCATCATAACATATATACAACAATTACAATATATATATTTAAATCACGTTTAACATACAAAGTATATGATTAATGTACACACATATATCAGCTCTAAAGAGGATGAACTATAACATGTTCAACATGTGCTATATATATTCCATGTGACATCGCACATTTGAGATAAGTAACCAATTAAAAAAGAATCATTTTGTTTTCAGTTTGTAACATTTTAAATGGAAATTTGGAGCGCGCGACTTGATTTCCCCACTGTTTTTTTAAAGCGCAAATTTAAAATTATTTATGCGATCAATACAAGTTGATGCATTTCTTGATAGTTATAGAAAATAATAAATTAGCATAGTAATTCCATTAGAAAGACTTGGTTTAGTTTCTACCACAACTGTTGTTTTTTTTATGAAAGTGCATTTACTTTTCTACACAGATGCGTGCTAAATGCAAATAGAAAGTCAACTCTTCAAATTATACTCATCGTACACAGCAGCAGCTGTTATAGTGGTACCACACACAAGGAGTTGCTAGTTCCATTTCAGTTAGGTTGACCAATTAAAGAAATCACAGATATTGCTGCATTACGCATGTCGTTATGCCACTGAAGGCACTAATTTTGTCCTTAGTAGTTAATTGTATATTCAGTCAGTGCATTACATAGATGACCCCCACTGATTCGACACTTGTATATATTCTTCTGACTAGGGAGCGTAACAGTACCAATGCGGGAAATAGCTGATAAACTGTGAAAGTATAGCTGTTAAATCATGAACATTTTGTTTTGATGGAAAATCCGGATTTTTTTATTGTGCTATGTATTTCCTCCTTATATCGGAGTAACACGGACATTTAGAATGAAATGAAACTCGTCTTCAATATCTTGAATATTACAATATTGACAAAAACGTTTATTTCTTTCAATCCTATTGATACCATACCGACCTGCTTGCATTCCTAGAGAATGTGACGATTCTACTTTCTAAACTTTTTAAATCGTCTGGCAATACATCTAAATATATTTCATACTGAAAATGATTTTTCACATTGTTATACAAATCTAAGACACCAGAATTTTGTTAATCAGCTTACCAATTTTGTAACAAAAAACAACAAGAGCGATTATTCTTTGTTTGAATACTAATACAAATGACTTACAGACACTATATAATATAGACACTTCACATTTTGCCACATATAATCATCATATGATTCATACATGATTCTCATATGATACTTATAATATGATGCATGTACTTATATAAAAGGAGAAGTACATGATTATCATAAAAAAAAATGTTCATATACAATCATAGAAGTATCTGAGAATTATATAAAAGTTGAAAAATATTGTTTGCATACAAGTGTGTTTAATGAAACTTTATGAATTTCTTCTCATTTGAACATAATATGAAACTGTTATTATATAAATATTATATGAAATATTTTATATGAGAATTATATGTGACTCCTTTTATATGAGAATTATAATGAGAATAATAACAGAACAAAACTAGACGAAACAGAAAATGTATGAGAATAATAAGAGAACAAAACTAGACGAACAGAAAATATATGAGAATAATAAGAGAACAAAACCAGACTAACAGAAAATATATGAGAATAATGAGAGAACACAACTAGACCGACAGAAAATGTATGAGAATAATAAGAGAGCAAAATTAGACCAACAGAAAATATATGAGAATAATAAGAGAACAAACCTAGACCAACAGAATATGTATGAGAATAATAAGAGAACAAAACTAGACCAACAGAAAATATATGAGAATAATAAGAGAACAAAACTAGACCAACAGAAAATATATGAGAATAATAACAGAACACAACTAGACCAACAGAAAATGTATGAGAATAATAAGAGAGCAAAATTAGACCAACAGAAACTGTATGAGAATAATAAGAGAACAAACCTAGACCGACAGAAAATGTATGAGAATAATAAGAGAACAAAACTAGACCAACAGAAAATATATGAGAATAATAAGAGAACAAAACTAGACCGACAGAAAATATATGAGTAAATAATAGAACAAAACCAGACCAACAGAACATATATGAGAATAATAAGAGAACACAACTAGATCAACAGAAAATGTATGAGAATAATAAGAGAGCAAAATTAGACCAACAGAAAATTTATGAGAATAATAAGAGAACAAAAATAGACCAACAGAAAATGTATGAGAATAATAAGAGAACAAAACTATACCAACAGAAAATGTATGAGAATAATAAGAGAACAACACTAGACCAACAGAAAATGTATGAGAATAATAAGAGAAAAAAACTAAGAGAACAAAATTAGACCAACAGAAAATGTATGATAATAATAAGAGAACAAAACTAAGAGAACAAAACTAGACCAACAGAAAATGTATGAGAATAATAAGAGAACAAAACTAGACCAACAGAAAATGTATGAGAAATGTATGAGAATAATAAGAAAACAAAACTAGACCAAAGAAAATGTATGAGAATAATAAGAGAACAAATCTAGACCAACAGAAAATGTATGAGAATAATAAGAGAACAAAACTAGACAAAATGTATGAGAATAATAAGAGAACAAAACTAGACCAACAGAAAATGTATGAGAATAATAAGAGAACAACAATAGACCACCAGAAAATGTATGAGAGTAATAAGAGAACAAAACTAGACCAACAGAAAATGTATGAGAATAATAAGAGAACAAAACTAGACCACCAGAAAATGTATGAGAATAATAAGAGAACAAAACTAGACGAACAGAAAGAGAATAATAAGAGAACAAAACTAGACCAACAGAAAATGTATGAGAATAATAAGAGAACAAAACTAGACCAACAGAAAATGTATGAGAGTAATAAGAGAACAAAACTAGACCAACAGAAAATGTATGAGAATAATAAGAGAACAAAACTAGATCACCAGAAAATGTATGAGAGTAATAAGAGAACAAAACTAGACCAACAGAAAATGTATGAGAGTAATAAAAGAACAAAACTAGACCAACAGAAAACGTATTCATACGTAAAAGGTACCATTTAATAAAAACTTAATCGATTGTGCGTCATTTTCAACACATGCAAGGTTATATATGACGGTCGATTGTTTTGTGGTGGAGGCAGACCACCCACATTTCCTGGGTACAACCAGTAAATCAAATTATGCTAAGTAAATTTGAGCATCAGTGCATGTCAGGGATATTATTATGAAGTTTTTCCTTAACATTCAATACTTTTGAGTTAATTTATAACAATAAAATGTATAACTTCAATGCAACCGGTATTCATTTTAACGGAATTTTGTCGATTTGAATGTGTACACTACTCTATACTTATAAGTAGCCAAATTGTACATGCTATGTTTTATTGTTGTTGTTTTCATCATAGTTTGATCATTTTTTAAACCTTCTCAGTGAAAGGAACACAGTAATCTTTATTTTTTTAAAACTCACTGCGTCCCGTTAGTTTTTCTACATAACTTGCATGTGTTCAATCATTAATATTAATTGTAAGAATAGTGTAACGTACGTTAGTTTGGCCGATTATTTACTGTTGAGAATATTGCGCCAATAATATATTTACAACTTTGAAGAATACGACGAAAACATGAAAACTCAGAATGTTTTTTTAATTATATGCAAGCAGGTTTAAAGTCAAACTGATACTGGATAAATAAATCGGAACGCTAATTCATTGCTTGATGAACACTTCAAGATTGCCGTGTGTCTCATTAAAGCGGTGACAGAATCACGGTAGTCTGATTATCTAATTGATTAATTATTTCCAAATTTATTTGATCAATTTTTGGTCAAAATTGTGCATTCCGTTTAAAAGATATGAAACAAAATGTAAGTGTGGTACTTTGTGTATTGTGTTTGAAAATGAGTTGCAATGTACTTAAAGTTGCACGCTGACTATAACATAAACGCTGACTATAACATAAACGTTGACTATAACATAAACGTTGACTATAACATAAACGTTGACTATAACATAAACGCTGACTATAACATAAACGTTGACTATAACATAAACGCTGACTATAACATAAACGTTGACTATAACATAAACGTTGACTATAACATAAACGCTGACTATAACATAAACGCTGAAGCGTGTTAGTGTTTACCCTACTTTTTAAACCAATCAGATGGCTCAGAATTTCAAATATTGTCTACATTTATTCATGAAGATTTTACTACCAGCGCTCTTCATGGCTTAGAGTGTGACCTATATAGAGACTACCGATACAACCTATCGTAAACACTAAGCCGGATAGAGTATATGAAGAGAAATCTTCACCATTAAGAAACCGCGGTCGCGGTCACAGTGGCGTAGCTGCCTATAGGCACTGTAGGTACGTGCCGACACACTGTCCCTAACTTTTTTTTAAAAAAAATATGCCAAAAATGCAATAAAAACTGAGGGTGTGTGGGGTGGAGGGGTATGGTCAGCTCATACAATTTTTTACTCGTGATCTTTTCAGAAAAATAAAAGTCGAACTGTTTTCGCTCGCGATCTTTCGGAACCAAACACACCATGATAGTTCACAATTTCGAAATATTTTCAGCAGGCAAGTATTCATATTGATTTATGTTATTTTGTTCTGTTCCGATGTTTTTGTTACGAAATCGCAGATTACAAACGCTTGAAATCGCGGGTTAAAAACATACTGTCTTCTGCTTAAAATACCGTCAGAATGCAGGATTTGGCTTCCTTCTAAAAAGACAAACATTCTCGGCGGGCATGCCCCCGGACCCACTTAGAAATTGTGATTACACACTGATTTAGACACAGCTACGCCCCTGGTCGCTACGCTCCCTCCCTTTCGGTTTCTTAATGTTGAAGATTTCCCTTCATAGCCTCTATCCTATACATTGAAATTAAGAGTATTTTATTTATTTTTTTAGAAAAGACAACATGATCGTTTTAAAGTATCACACTTTTAACTTCCTTTTTAAAGACGTAAAGTAAGACAAAAACAATGTGTCGGAGTTTCTTGCTGGAACATGTCTGTGCGTGCATCCCTATCTTCTTGTCATTTTAATAGCATCTTCGGAACCTCTTTACGATTTCCTTTGTTTTCACAAGTAAAAGCTTCATTGTTTATTGTCCTGTTGCACTAAAGTGTTCTTGCATAACTCAGATTTTTTATGTTAATTTTATTTTTAGACATCTGAAACGTCGCAGAGCTCTTTGCAGTAAAGTCTTAAAAGCTTCTGTTGCTTTTGACGCCATCTTGATTAATGTGTAACCTATACCGCGGTGACGGATAAACTCTCGTTTGATTGGCTGATAGCGCAGCTCATAAACAGCACCGCAGATAATTATTACATAAATATGGAATAAAGACCAATTAAACTGCTGTAAATTGTGAACGTTTGGTTTGTTTTGGCGTTACTTTGATGACCCCTGACATGGACATGGGCTACCAATGGCGATAACTTTGACAAATGTGATTTCTGGTTTGATAAGGAATGATTGATATCACTTTCTTGTCTTGTGAAGGAAGAAACAAGATCATTAATCACGCACTGCATGCTTGTGGTCTGGTTATGTAACATTTTGGTTTATGTTTAATAGAATATATAATGTGAAACGATACAACCGTAAAGTAATCATTGCGTCTTTTTGGCAAAAAAGACAGCAATGGTAGATCTCTGTTATGAAGATAGCCAGTTATTTGTTTAAGGTGTAACACGCCCATTGATTGTTTCACTGAGTTGTGTGTGAATTAAAATTTAAATGCCATGTTGTCATTCATATCTAGACCCAAATTAAAAATGAATAACTTACATTCTCATCGCAAATGACATATATGCTGCCAAAAAATCCACAGAATAAAGGGGGGTCATGTATCTTCCAAGAAAGAACTTGTCTCATGAATGAATGCTCCCTTTAAAAACATAAACACTGAGATGCCATAATATTGTATTCATACACTCAATTCCATATATATGAAAATAAATTAGAAACTCACAATTTTAACATGACAATGCTTGAAAAATGTAACAAATAGATCAACAATGTGATATAAACCAATAACAGCACTTTAAATTAGTGTAAATGCCTTTTTTTAACGAAAAGAAATGAGAATTATTTATTGACGACATTATGCGACTACCTCAGGCCGACACTTCCTGCGTTGCAATGGGTGTGCTACACCTTAAGCTGTTCATGCCAAATTCCATTTTATCATTTTAAGTTTAACAAATAGTTTGTAAAATATTTGCATTTTACTTTTTCTTTTACTGTTTCAGACTCTGACGCGGCAC